>JAIOTZ010001993.1:0-25519 GCA_023374045.1 Limonium bicolor
GACTATTATTTTGGGTTTTACTTTCTCTTCTTTTACCTAATCTCACCAGTATAACCACTCACGATAATTAGTCTGCACATGCAAATCTACACCTTGAGAATTGATCTTGTCTCTCAAGCCTTCCAAATCTTTTGTCATGGCTTCCAGCCTAAGCTCTATTTCTGCCATCCTATCTTCTACACCATATGGCCTGCCTTTTCCCTCCATGTTTGTGATGACGGTCTGCCTGTTTTCACAATGTCGTTTATCAGAAAGGAACATAGCCGAAATTGTGAGTCGGAAATGAAAGTACATGTCTCGAATATTGTGATATTACGTGGTTCACAAAACTTTAAGGACTGTAGAGAAGCACTAAGGCCTAAGTGATTTTCTAATCTTGTGGATGACTCCATAGTCCTAGTGAATTTCTTTCACGTGGGCCTAGAAGTAAGTGGGCAATTCAATTGGGCCGATAGTAGAATTACCTAACCCGAGCGTTTTGGCTAAAGCCCAAATAAATGACTTACATACTCAAACAAAGGGTCGCTGGGCCGAAAACAACAAGGTTACAAATTTGAGTTGGGCTGAGTCTGGTGTAGGAAAGATTCCTCTCAGTTCCTAGGCATGGTAGTGGGTCGATCATACAAACAATCTGGGCCCACACAAATTCAACATGTCCTCGTTTGACGATTAAATCCAACAGGTATGGATCGATCCAGAGAGGTGCTTGGGGCGCGGGCCCAGGTCACCACAAAGGAATAGGGCTTGCACGCTATTCTCTTTGGGCTTCCCCACTTTTTTCACATCACCAGAAGGTGTGCGTCTACGGTCGGGTCTTTGACTGACCAAACAATGGGCTAGGTAAGGGTACTACCAGGAAAATGCTTGGGGCTAAAGCCCAGGTATTAAGAGGGTGTGGTTGGATGACACCCTCCTCTTTTCCCCCACTTATTCACATCACCTAAAAGGCGTGAGTCCCTAACAGGGGACCCTCAAACGGGTCCCGGGGTGAAATTGGTTTGCGTGTTCCCTCGCTTTCATATGATGCAAAGGTGCAGAAAATTAAAGTGCGCATGAAAGTAAACAAACAGAGTAATAAATCCATAAATAAACATTTTCGAATTAAGCCCTCTTTCTTAAAATTAAAACAAGTTAAAATTAAGATGTTTGTCCTCAACAGAGTCGCCAGTCTGTGAGCCTTGATTTTAAACCCTATCCTATGTTGATTAGGATCTAATTGGGTTTTAGGTCAACCTATAACCTAAGTTTAATAACTAAGTCATATAACCATAATTATTGAAACCTAAGTTAGACCACTGGAACCTATTATGAGTCGCCACCTAATTTTAACCTAGAGTAAATTAGGAAAGGTAGAGTTCGGGTTCGGGGGCTTGGTATTCGACTTATTTAGGGTTCAAATTACTTTCATTACCCCTCCAGGTCATTTTTCCTCTACTTAGTTAATTACGGCTTATTACGAGTCGCTTTAACCTAAGTGCGCGAGTTTCTGTTTTTGTGTTTTTTAGCATTTTTTGACAGAAAATAAAAGTGGAAACCGAAAATACCTAAACTAGGGTTTTGGAGGCAGAATTAGGTCAAATTTTGTTTACGTCTGTAGCCACGGACCCCAGAACCTAGTTATACAGAAAAGTTGAATTTAAGAAAAAACGAAAATTTGAAAAGTCCGGGGCCACGGACTGGCTATCCGTGGGCCCGGACATTATTTAAAAAAACCTAAAATTTGAAATTTTAAAATCCCGCCACCGTCTGTGGGTGTCCGTGGCCACGGACAACCCGTCCGTGGTCCCGGACCACCCACGGACAGGGGTTTTCAGGCGGTTCCCGACGGTGTTTTCGATTCAAATTTTATGGGTATGTAGCCTGAAAGATTATGAACACGTTAGTAATTGAAAGAACTCAATTTTAAATCAAAATTAACACGAAACTTAGCAAACTAGTAATAAGGCAGTAGCTAAAAGAATTAGTGATACAGAAGCCAAAAAGAGTTAGTTTGAACCCAAATTTTGAGGCAAGACTGATAAAGTCGTAGGGAGTTAGGAAGGTGGAATTTCTACTTGTTTTACCTTTGGATTTACAATGATTTTTCACACCGGGATTCGTTAAGTGCCCGTCGATGGCAGTCCCAAATGATTTTCGAACCAAGCTTCTGGTTATTGGTTGTTCTTGTTGTTCTTCACATTTTGGTGGTGTTTATGTTGGGTTTTGATGATTATTGGTGCTTTGGGGATTGGAAAACGAGTTTAGATGGTGATCTCGGGGGATTTTCGGTATGATTAGGGTGGTCGGGTGTTGAAAACGTGAGAGAGAGAGAGAGAGAGAGAGAGAGAGAGAGGAGGGGCTGTGTTTTCTGACTTCCTAGGGTTCTTGAGCTTATTAGATTTTGATTTTATCAAAAGATCTATCCCTTTATATAGACTTCCTTAAAGATAAAGAAAATCTAGTAAAAGTAAGATTTTTTGGCATTTAATTAAATGACTTCCCAAAGGAATTTTGTTGTGAAATTTTTACCACGTGTCAAGGATGGCAATTATGATTTTTCTAAAGTGGAATCGATTTTTTTAAATGTTGGAATATTTTTAAATTCAATTTCTCGTCAGATTCAATCAGAAATTGCTAGAAAGTTATTGGAAATTCAAAAAATCAAAATTCCAACATCAGTATGCTTAAAATATCATCCTCTATCATGGGTTAAAATTGCAAAGCATTTCAAGCTGATTTGGGTATCTTTTGGAGGAGAGAGAAAGCCTATAGAAGGTCTTGGGAGCCTTAAAAATTACGAAAACACCCCCGACAGTGATGAAACTGCTCCCCATGCCCCGGAACACGCCGTTCGAGCCGGAATCTCTCATTACTTGATTGGAATGCCTCTCACAACACCAAAACCTCATAGACCCTAACCAGGGGGTCAAAATTTTGGGTATAACACCATGTTACCCGTAACATATCAATGTATCCCAATACCCCCCCCCAAAGGAGCAGTTTCATTCTGCTAGAAAGTGAGCCTTTTGCATTCTGTGGTGTTGGCTTTAGCCATGATCAATCTGTTCCTGCAGTCCCAAAAGTGTTAAAGACATTGATTATTCTTACCTGGCAATGATTTGGTCATGACATCAGCCAGCTGATGTGTGCTGGGTACGTACTGCACATGTATTAGACCTTCCTACAATTTCTCACATACAAAATGGCAGTTTAATTCGATATGTTTAGTCTGTTCGTGAGAAACGGGATTTCTTGCTATGTGTATGGCAACAAGATTGTCTCATTTCAGTGGTATTGGGGTAATATTATTCAGACCAATTTCTTTCTGTCTGGTCAACCAGCTTATTTCACTTGTGACTTGTCTCATAGATCTATATTATGCCTCGGCAAAAGATAGAGCTACAGAGACCTGCTTCTTAGACTTCCAACTCAAGGGGCAACCATCAAGTAAGATATAATAGCCTGAGATGGACTTTCTTGTGATTGGGCATGCTGCCCAATCTGAGTCGCAATAGGCTACTAGGTCATAATTGTTTTCTGTGATAGAAAAATAAACCGAAACCAGAAGTGCCTTTTATCTATGATAGAGTGTGGTAAGCTGCCATAAGATGTTCTGTCATTGGAGATTGTAGGAATTGGCTAAGAAATTGGACTGCAAAGCCAATGTCGGGCCTAGTGTTTGTGAGTAAATTCAATTTTCTACTAGGCATCTGTAGACAGTGGGATTGACCAGTTTTGAACCATAATCTTTGGACAGTTTCAGATTTACAAGCAGAGGTGAGACGCATGCTCTGCATTGTTCATCCCAAATTCTTTGAGTATTTGATTTGTGTATTTTTGTTGGGACATAATTATCCCTTTGTCTGTTTCTAAGAACTCCATTCCAAGAAAATAATTTAACCTCCCTAAGTATTTTATTTTGAACTCCTTGTTAAGTTGTTTCTTTAAGAATCTTATCTCTCTTGCATCATTGCCAACTACAAGTATGTCATCTACGTAGATCCCTAACAATGTATGTTATATAATTTTTGTTTCACAAATAAAGAATAGTAATTTTGTGAGTGGTGGAAGCCAAGATCCTTTAAAAATTTTATGATTTTTCCATACCATTGAGAGGCTTGTTTGAGTCCATACAGTGACTTATGTAATTTACATGCTTTGTTTTCACCATGAATGTAACACCCCATATGGGTAACTGTCCAACAACCTAGCTCCAAGCCATTCCAGCTTGAAATCTAGCCACTTTAAGCCTTTGTCCTCACTTGGTCTTAAAAGTGGAAGGCCTTGTTGTTGTAGTCTACCCATATGTATCCTTATAAACCACTCATATTACTACTCATATCCCGATACGGGATGGGGGTGTTACATACTCCCCCACTCAAAGAAAGTGACGTCCTCGTCGTAAGTCTAACATCCTAGTCCCATGGACCTCCTCGATAGGTGTCCGGTATCCCATCCCGACACGGTCCCAAGTCAGCTCTGACACCATTTGTAACACCCCATATGGGAAAATGTCCAACAACCTAGCTCCCAAGCCATTCCAGCTTGAAAACTAGCCACTTTAAGCCTTTATCCTTACTTGGTCTTAAAAGTGGAAGGTCTTGTTGTTGTAGTCTACCCATATGTATCCTAATAAACCACTCATATTACTACTCATATCCCGATATGGGATGGGGGTACTACAATGAACCTTTAGACCCTCGGGTATACTCATGTAAACATCCTCATGGAGATCTTCATGGAGAAAGGCATTGTTTACATCGAGTTGGTAAAGAATCTATCCTCTTTTTACAGCAATTATTATGAGGGCACGAATTGTAGTGAGTTTTACAACGAGGGAGAAAGTTTCTTCATAGTCTAGGCCTTGTCTTTGTGTGAATCCTCTTACAACAAGTCTTGCTTTAAACCTCTCAAGGCTGCCATCAGCCTTAAGTTTTATTTTGTAAACCCATTTACAACTAATGGGCTTCTTTCCTTTTGGAAGGTCAACTATTGACCAAGTGTTATTGAGTTTAAGGGCTTCAAATTCTTCACTCATTGCTTTGACCCACCTAGGATCTTTACTAGCTGACTTGTAGTTTGGGGGTTCATTTAAGCTATGGACTTGAACAAAGAAAAGTGCTGGTTTTGGCCAAGGGAGCAAGATAGAACTGTTTGTTTTGGTATTTTATCTGTGAGAGTGTTTAAAGTAGAAGTGGCTAAATTGTATGGATTTTCTTGATCAAGCCTGGCGCTTAGAATAAGTCCTTTTGACCTAGAGAAGTAGAGCATATGTAGTCATCATACTTGGAGGGAGGTTTGTGGGTTCTTGTTGACCTTCTGAGTTCTACACTTTCAGTATGTGAGATTTCAGGTATTGAATCTGTAGTAGTTTGTGTTACTGTTTCTGAATATGGTTGGATGATTATGTGTTTTCTGTTTCTGTGAAGTGTTTCTATGTGTCTGTTTCTGTTTCTGTCTCTATGTAGATATTGTGTTCAGAAAAAGGGATCTTAGAAAGGTCTTTGCTTTGGTCAAACAGGAGTTTCCACTTACTATCTGCTAAGGGAAAGATGTTTTCAAAGAATGTTACATCACGGCTGACTTTGACTGTGTTATTTTCTAGACATAGAATTTTGTACCCGTTTTTGTTGTCACCAAGATAAATGCAAGTGTGAGCCCTAGGGTCCAACTTCCCTTTATTCGGATCAATGTTGATGATGTAGCAGAGGCATCCAAAACTCTTGATGCTAATGTAATTAGGTTTAATCCCATATAGTTTTTCATTTGGTGTGTGATTTTTGGTGGCTTTTGTTGGTATTCTGTTAACAATGTAGGTGGCTTGTTCTATGCAATAGCCCCAAAACTTGGGGCCTAAACCTGACTGGAAGAGAAGGGCCCTGGCAACTTCCATTAAGTGACCTTGCTTTCTCTCTACTACACCATTTGTTGGGGAGTATGTGGGCAGCTGATCTGGTGCACTATCCCCTTATATTTGAAAAATTCTATTTCCTCAAGGGACTTTCCCAACTCCTTTGCATTGTCACTCCTCACTGTTTTAATATGTTTATTCATTTGTTTTTCTACGAGGACAATGAAGTCCTTTATTTGTTGCAAAGCTTCTGATTTTTGTTTAAGGAGTTTTATCCAAGTTCCCCTACTATAATCATCCACTATGGTCAAGAAATATTTGTGTCCATTTACTATTGGGACCCTTATGGGTCCACAGATGTCCAAATGGATCATTTCAAAAGGCTGAGTGGTTTTTATAGAGGAGAAAGGAATTTTCTTTCTTTACTTCTTGCCTTAAAGCAGATAGTGCAGGGATATATCTCAAAGCTAGAATTGTTGTGTTTTGTGATTTTTATTTCAGGAATTTTGTACATTTTTGACATGAGAATGTGACCTAACCTATTGTGCCACAAATACAACTTCTCATTCCTATATGTTCTATGCTCACTGTGAAGGTTTACACAAGCAAATGAATCATCTCCCTTATTCAACAGAAAGGCACTCAAAGCAGATATATCTAGGAAGTACAACCCAGTAATTTGTTCACCAATCTTCTAAGATATGTCTCTTAGAATCCTGCAGAAAACAGTAATTTTTGTAAAAAAAACAATTTCTGCATCCAGAGCCTCTATTAATCTAGCCACACACACGATATTAAACTTAAAACTTGGAACATACATTATCTTTCGTAGGCATTTAACATTATTATCAGACAGATCAGCATATATCTCACATTTTCTTTGTGACCATCAGGCAAGGTTATTTCCCTAACTCTATCCAAGCATTCAAAATCAGATAGCAGTAAATTATTACCACTGATATGTTCCGTTGCGCCAGAGTCGATTATCCAAGTATTTTTCAGACATCCAAGTACCTTATTTCTACTCAGGCTCAAACATGGAAGAAAACTAATCAGGGTTTTGACAAAAACCTGAGAAGACCCCAAAAGAGGACTGCTTATTGCTGTTACTGTCCCCTTTCTACTGTTGAAGGTAATTGACGAGCTGGCTAAGTTGATCTGCGCTGAAACTGTTAAGACAAGATCCTTTAGTTTTGATGGTAGCAACCTTGTGTAGTCATCTAATGCATTTGTCATGATTCATGATTTCAGATAGACAGGTGCAGAAGTGGCTTAGCATGTAAGGTTACAAGAGCACTTATGCCATGAGTGTCTTAGCACGCAAGGTTGCAAGCGCGCTCAATCCACGACATGTGCTCTACCAGTCGGGCACCTGTCGGCTAGAGCTCAGGAGAACTTCTAGCAAGACACAAGCAGTCAAGAACCACACCATCACATATCTCTTACATCAAACATTAAACAGGGACCAAACGGAGTTAGCAATGTCGACAAACTCACTCAGATTATTCACAACCACACAAACAACTTGCTCATGACAAACACGACAAAGGTGTATCCCATTAATGTGCAAGATAACAAAATAAACAAAGGCTATTGATGAACATCATTACATAGCCGTAATACTTCAGAAGAGAGCATTTATGAGCATTAATGAGCCATACAAGTTCAGACAAGTTTAAGTGTGCAAGTGGTGACCGACCACTTGGGAGACGCGCCGCCAACTTGCCCATTCATAAGGCAATGTGTTTGCTGGTGGCTCTAGATCAAGTTGGACGAAAGTCTGCAGTAGGGTGCGGATATTATATTCATAGAAGAATGAGTATTCTACTCTTAGAGTCTACAACTCCTAGGTTGTTAGTTGGCATCTCAACTAACTTGTATAAATACGTGCTTTAATGTTCCTTGTAACACAAGCCCTGTACTAGAGAAAAGATAGAGATAATTTGGGCAAGTTGGATCAGACTTAGGAGTGTGTGTAACTGCTAGAGAGTTGGTGAGCTAGTGAGGATTGAGTTAGAGTATCAATACATTGGATATTTGATAGGACGACGGGTCGGGGAACGGTCGGTGAACCGTTGGCCAATAGTCAGGAGAGGGTTGACGACTTTAGGGGTAAAGTCGAAACTATCCCAGGAGTTCGTGTGTGGGGCAAGGGAGGTTGAGTGAATTTCGTGTGTGTAATTCTTAATCGAAATGTGTTTTCCAATTTAAGAGTTGTCTCTCGTCTATCAAGTTTATTAGAGTCCACGATACGTCCACGACACGTCGGGGACGCATCAGGTATGCTTGCGAGTTTCAACTGGTATCAGAGGGTCTCTTCTAGAAAGCTAACTGCTTTGGAAGACAATTAAAAGATGTCTCATGCAAGCATTCTAGCAGCAGAAGAAGGTTCTGCACCGATCAACCACACTCTTCAATGGAGACAACTACACTCACCGGAAAAACAAGATGGAGTTTCACATCAGTCTGACGATCCAAGAATGGAGGTGATAACACATGGAGAGTACACCTTCTAGAATCCTTAAGGACAAGACATCTATTGACAACATGACAGAGAAGCAAATCAAGAAGCTAGTATTAAACGCTCGAGCTGTAAGAATACTTCACTGTGCACTACTACCTGAGCAATACTCAAAGATTGCTTCAGCTAAAACTGCCCAGAGATTTAGAAAACTCTAGTGGTCACCTATGAGGAATGAAGATAAAAAGACTCGCATTGAGTTGCTACTCACTCACTGGGAGCTATTCAACAAGGAAGAAAAGAAGAGCATTTCTGAAATGTATACAAGGTTCACTAAGCTGATCAAAGAAATGTTGGTGCTTGGAAGAACTATCTCTAACGAGGATCAAATTCGGAAGTTCCTCAGATCTCTTACTGCCTCCTTTGATAGCAAAGTCAATGCCATGCAAGAAGTGCATGATCTCTCTAAGATGTCTCTGGCAGACATGCTAGGATCTCTAATGGATTTTGAGCTAAAACTACAGCACAGAAACTCAGAAAGATCATCAAGAGATAGAGGGAAAGGCATAGCCCTTCAAGTAGCTGAAAATGAAACGTCCGAGTCAAGAGACGACAATGATGAAATGATCCTCTATGCTAAGAGGTACGTCTGAAAGTTCATAAAGAAATAAATGAGGAAAGGCAAGGAGTCCAAGGAGTCGGATGATCAGAGGAAAAGCAATGACAAGCATTTTGGGTGTTCAAAAACGTGGACATCATATCAAAGACTGTTCCTCAGCGATCACGAGTGGACAACGACAGGGTCAAGAAGCCTGTCCGACGATCATTCAACAAAGGACCAAAGAAGGAAGCCTTCATTGCCGCATGGGGAGATTCTGAACGGAGTGATGACAATAAAACCTCAGACAGCGACACCTCAGAAGAGGAGAAGGCTCACCTGTGCCTTGAAGATGTGTGCTTGATGGCGCAAGGCAATGATGTCTCAGTATCAAAAGAGAAGAAGAATACATAAGGTAAACTATTCTAAACTTAGAAGGAGAATTCTAAAGGCTGAACTTCTAGGACTTAGAAAGTTTTCTCTTATATTAGTTGATCACCTAGAGGCATTAGAAACTGAAAACGATGAACTTTTGAATGAAAATGAAAAATGTAGAAAAACCTCGGATAAAAGCAAGGTAGATAGCTTATGAGGGCACTCATCAAATTACAAAGAGACTATAGTGAAATTCTCACCGTTCATGAAAAGTTGAAGTATGAAAACAACCTAAAATCGATGAATTGATTGTTGTTCTTTACAAACTAAAGAAAAGGAACTAGCTACCATCAAAGAAAAATATTCTAAGATAGATGTTGTTTCTAAGACACCCATGAGGAGAAGCAAACGATAGGTCGGATGCTAGTCGAGACCAGTTGTAGAGATGTCTGCAACTTATGCAGACAACCCGGTCATCATGAGTCCAATTGTCATAAAACGAGTTTTATGAGGCATTGGCAACTCAAGAAACTAGGACTAAAATGGGTAGTCAAAAATGATCTTAGAGTATTAAATGGTGGAAATGGGTCCAACCTTTCTATGACCCTAACCCCACACCACTAACGTGTTAAGTGCAGAATCGAGTGAGAATGGACCCCTGTGTAATTCGACAGTGGGTGCTCTAAACATGACAGGAGACAAAAAGAAGTTCTTCTCACTCGAACCAGGAACCAAGGAAAAGTTTCCTTTGGCGACAACAAGAAAGGAAAAATCATCGGTGTAGGTAAGGTTGGTATTACATCTACTATGTCATAGATACTGTAAATCTAGTTCATGGTTTAAAATTCAACTTGCTTAGTGTTTCTCAAATTTGTGACAAAGGGAATTCAGTTCACTTCTATCCTACACATTGTAGCATAGCAAGTCAGAACAATGGCAAAGAGTTGTTAAAGGGAAAAAGATGGAAAAATGTTTATGTAACAAGCTTAGAGGATATTGACAGTCCAAATCTTCCTTGCTTGACTGCTTCAATAGATGACTCTACTCTATGGCACAAAAGACTAGGGCATATTAGCACTTCTTTACTAAGAAAACTTGTCAAGAAACAGTTGGTAAGAGGTCTTCCTGAGATTAATGAATTTGAGACCAATCTTTGTGATGCTTGTGTTAGAAGCAAACAGACCAAGGCTTCTTTTAAATCAAAGAACTCAGTTAGTACATCCAAACCACTTGAATTACTTCACATGGACTTATGTGGACGTATGAGAGTTAATAGTTTTAAAGGAAATTGGTATGTTTTTGTAATTGTTGATGATTACTCACGGTTTTATTGGACACTCATTATTGCTTCCAAAGACGAAGTCTTTGAGAAATTTCAAGCCTTTGTAGGAAAAGTCCAAGTACAAGTCAATTCAAGATCAAGACTCTTCGGTCTGATCATGGGTCAGAATTTGAGAATCAATAATTCATGGATATGTGTAAACAACATGGGATTAGTCACACATATTCAGCACCAAGAACACCCCAACAGAATGGGGTAGTTGAGCGAAAGAATAGAACACTACAAAGGTAGTCCAGGGCCATGCTATTGGGGAGCAATCTTCCTCAAGTCTTCTGGACAGAAGCGGTGGCAATGCATGCTACATCACAAAAGAACGCTCATACGACCGATCCTCAACAAAACTCCCTATGAGTTAATCAAGGGAAGAAAACCAAACATAAGTCACTTCAGGACATTTGGTTGCAAATGTTATGTCCACAACAATGAAAAGAGTCCCCTTGGAAAGTTTGATGCCAGAAGTGACGTGGCCATCTTCCTTGGATACTTTGAAAGAGGTTGGCATACAAAGTATACAATAAAAGGACACTGAAGGTGGAGGAAAGTGTGCACGTAGTCTTTGATGAGGCTGACGTACACAAGGTCAAAGAATCCGATGAAGATAAAGAACTTGGATTCAATCTAGCTGATCAAAATCAACCCAAAGATGAATCACCGACTGAAGAAAACTTGCCCTACAGGTCAGCGACAGGTCAGCAACAGATCGACGAAGGAAACAATGATGTTGAGGATCCTCTCTCTCCATCAACCATTCATAATCTCATGCTTTGTACAAAAATCATCCATTGGAGAATATCATATCTGACATTTTCAAACGAACTCAGACAAGAGCACAAACTCTAGATCTTCCAGCCTTCTCAACGGCAGTCTCACCCATAGAGCTTAAGAACGTCAAGGAAGCTCTTCGGACTCAGACTGGATCAATGCAATGCAAGAAGAACTAAACCAGTTTGAAAGATGCAAAGTCCGACATCTTGTGCCTCGTCCTACTCATCAAGGAGTACTTGGCACAAAATGGGTCTTTAGAAACAAGATGAATGAAATGGGAGAAGTTGTCAGGAACAAAGCTCGTCTGGTAGCTCAAGGATATCGTCAACAAGAAGGAATAGACTTCCAAGAAACCTTCGCTCCAGTAGTAAGGATGGAATCTATCATATTACTAATTGCATTTGCTACACACAAAGGAATCAAACTCTCCAACTTGACATCAAAGTGCCTTCCTAAATGGGTACGTCAAAGAGGAAGTGTATGTTGAGCAACCTCCAGGTTTTGCATAAGAAGGAAAGACATGGTACTCAAACTTGACAAAGCTCTTTACAGGCTCAAACAAGCTCCAAGATCATGGTATGATCGCCTGTCCTCCTATCTATTGGAAAACCACTTTAAAAGAGGTAAAGTAGACAAAACTCTATTTGTATACAACAACAAAAGAGATTTCCTAATTGTGCAAGTATATGTTGATGATATAATCTTTGAAGCCTCTGATGAGAAATATTGTAAAAAGTTCAAAGCATTGATGAAAAGGAATTTGAGATGAATGATCTAGGAGAATTAAGTTCTTCCTAGGACTTTAAGTCAAGCAGAATGATGAAGGGACCATCATTCCCAAGAGAAGTACGTAAAGACTTGCTGAAGAGATTTGGAATGGAGGGATGTAAGACGTTTGACACACCAATGGTAGTTGGCACTAAATGGGTATCATGACTGGTGACTGACCGGTCGACCAGCGATCTTACAGAGATGATTGGTTCTCTACTATATTTAACTGCTAGTAGACCTGACATCATGTATAGTGTTTGCTTATGTGCCAGGTTTCAAGCAGATCCAAGAGAAAGTCACCTCACACTGCAAAAAGAATCCTACGTTACTTAAAAGGAACCATGATCTTGGTCTCTTTTATCCTAAGTTCAATAACTGTAACATTGTAGGATTTTTAGATGCAGACTATGGAGGATCTATCACCGATAGAAAGAGCACTTCAGACACAACATTCTTTGTTGGGTCATGTCTGATTGCATGGGGATCAAAGAAACAACAAAGTGTCGCAATCTCAACAGCTGAATCTGAATACATTGCTGCGGCAAGCTGCTGTGCCCAACTCCTATGGCTTAAACAACAAATTGGTGATTATGGCGTCAAAACAAGTACTTTACCAATTATGTGTGATAATACAAGTGTCATCTCTATTTCCAAAAATCCTGTGCATCATTCTCGTACCAAACATATTGACATTAGACATCATTTTCTTAGAGATTGTTGTGAAAAAGAATTAGTTGGTTTAAAGTATTTTCTACTGAGAACCAGCTAGCTGACATCTTTACTAAGCCATTAAGTAGAGAAAGATTTACTAAGATTGTTCATGATCTTGGAATGATATTCATTAATCACAGTTAAATTGCTTTTATTTCCCACGATCGGTCAACGACAAGTGAGCAACACCTGTTATATTTTTGTTCAGAGTCAACATCAGTTTAATGCATAGAAAACATGTCAAACGACTACTTGAAGCAGATATGTCATTTTCCACAAAAGTGTGATCAGGTTAGAGACAGTCCAACGACTAGAAACGGAAAACTTCTCAACGGATCGTGGACAACCGTCACGACCGCTGCCCGTTATGAATAGTACCGTTAGGACATGTCAGCGAGCAGACGAGGAGCGATCGCCGACCGTTACTTGATATCTATAAAAGGGGGATGGGAGTTGTACTCCTATCACACTATTGCCCTCACTCTCTCTAATCTCTAAGCACTCAAAGCATTTTCTCTTCTCTCTCACAAAATATCCTGCGAGACTTAGAGCAAAAGAACCTCACCTCACAGCATCTCTAAAGATTTCTCTAGCAAAAGGTCATAAACTCCAGAAATCTCTTCGACAAAAATCATGGCACCAAAATCTGCTCTCCGCTCCAAGAAGAAAGCTGTCTTCAACGAAGCATTCTCACAACAAGTAGCCGACATGAGGTCGACAGAAGTGCAACTGAATCACACGCCCACTGGCCTATCCAAAGAATTAGAAAATCAGCTTGTACGTAGGTAACCGATGAAGAAGAGGTGTACCAAGATGAAATTCTCTATAAGCCACCACCTGCCTAAAATTCATCACTGCATCCAAGCCGAAATTCTAAAACCCAAGATTCTTCCAACTCCTACCTCCACAGAAAAACAAACAATGTCCTCTCCTGCTCCATCGCCTGCTGTCGGCACCAAACATTCAAAAGTCAAAATCCCAAAAGAACCAAGATCTCTCCACTGCTACTACAGGTCGTGTAGCTTGTGAGACTCGTGCCTCCAAACGAGCCAGAACACAGAATGAAACTGCACAAAGAGCTCATTCAACGCTTGAAAAGCAACTCGCAAGTTGCACTTCACCGACGATGAGGAAGGAACCCCTTCAGCGGTCGCCCAGGGTATCGTTCAGCAGGAAGAAGAGGAGGAAATACAAAGTGACGAAAATCACAGCAGGAAGCATCAATGGAAGAAAAGGGCAAGAAGAGGACATAAGGGAGCCTGATCGAGAAACTGAAGCAATGCTTATCGAAGTATTTGGGGAACCAGTCCCTGATGCCTCGTGAAACCAGTCACGACGCCAACAGCTACAGAGTCCTCCCCTATCATACCAACGGTTGAACAATGACAAAAGGAAGATAAGGAGAAAGGGAAAAAAAAAGATGGTGTTGTCCCCGCTTGGACAAAAGCTAGAGGAGCTCTTCAAGACAAAAAGGCCACTGCAAACCACAGTCATCTCATGCTCTCTCACGCCTAAAAAACTCAAGGAGATGAAACCAACTATGTTCAAAGCAGAGAATGTCAACGAAAAATCCTATCCTGTCTTACCCAAGACATTGGACTTGGACTGGATGGAGCAAATGGGTCTTGGAAAGATTCAAGAGCTCGAGGAATTCCAAGGATGGATGGACTTCTTTCAGGAGTCAATCCCCGTCTACACAGAACTGCACAAAGAACCATGACGTATATTGGACCACTCCAGAGCGACAATGCCAATGACTATCTCATCTCTACAGTCTAAGGTATTACCGTCAACATCACTAAGTCATGGATATGCAAAAACTTTGGTGTAGAACCTGAAGGGATCGTGGTTCCAAAGGAGACCTCCTGGAATAACTTAGAACCTCAAGGAAAAATGGTCCAGCTTCTCAACCCTGGGGCAACAATGAAAAACTTCAACGCCATAGGCATTTCTATTCCTGACAGGGTGCTCTTTAGTCTGCTCAGCCATAATATCACCCCATGGAACCAATGCACTCACATCGTCAATGCAAGAGATGTGAGATTGCTTTATGCACTGAAGATAAAGGAGAAGTAGACCTTCCTCCAATGATTCTTCTTACCAATGAGGAAAGTCGCTTCGTTATGCAAGGACTGGTGCATGGGGGAGTAGTGACCAGGGCGCTACAACAAAACGGAGTGGACAACGATAGGTTCCACGAGTGCGCGCGCACTGCTCAAGACAGCATCTGCTCGGAGATGTTGTCCAAAATGGGGATCAATACAAAGGGAGACCAGCTAGTGGTAGCTCAGAAGCCAACCAAGAGTGAAGACTCAAAGTCAGAGTCTCGTCCAACCGTGAGAGCATCAGGAGTAAAACGAAAAAGAAGTCTTTCACCGGCCCACGACAGGTCGGAGACCAGTCTGGATACCTTAACTAGAGATGTTCTTCAGAGAGTGAGAGTCACTCTCACAGCTGTGCAGGCCGTCTCCTCTATACCAGGTGTTCATAGCATGGTTCAAGGAGAAATAGACTTTAAGACTCTCACATTGCCTAAGAGTTCTTAGTCTCTTAAAGACATGAGCGGGCTGTGAGAAAAATTAGATCTAGGCTTAGATTTTGTTTCTCCATTACTGTTTTTACTTGCCTTTGACTATCTGTTTCACAGTATCAATGAAAATGCAACTGGTTTTTGTTACTTAAATGCTTATGATGGGTATGAAACAATTTGTTGTCTTGGCTACTTCTTCTTTGATTAAAAATTACAAAATTATCTGAGATATTTAGTCTCATCCATTCCACTAATCCAAACTCTGACCTTGACACCTCAAAAACCTACAAACATAGCCCACAAGACGTAGCACCTCATTAAATGCCACTCACCGATCAGTCGTTGAGCATATCCAAAGTGTCTATATATCTTGCCTACTCTTTTACCACTCACAATCATCTCACGCAATGGCTCAATACCCACAAAGCCCATCCAGCTCGAATGAGAAACCATTCACACCATTCATAAGTTCATGACCATCAACACCCAAAGAATACGCCGCCCAAAGTTATGTTCAACCAGACTCCGACTCCCTTACAGCTTGGTCTGTCACCTCAAGTATCACTCTATCACAATCACGTTCTCCACACTGCATGGAGTTCTCCGTAGTTCTGATGAGTCTGACCTTTCTACCACAGCTGAATCACCTTTGATCAGCCCAACCAAAGCCAAACCTTCTTGGATCAAAGCCGGTTTTTCGGAGGCAGAGTCTACTTGCTTAGAGGATTATGAATGGGATACCCAACTATGTCACTCCATCTAGATTATCTTGATCATATTTTAGTTTGTAATCTATGGAATGTCATGGCCTTTACAACATCTTACGTCGTGCAGTTGCTCCCTATTTTGTTGTATGGCAAAGGGGGAAAGAAAAGTATATGTACCTGTGAGAGTACCTGTGAGACTATGTCTATCGTCCTTGTATTATGTATCATCTCAATGAAACTTTATCTACTACGGTATAACATAAAGATGTCACTTATGCATAACATAAAAGCTGTTATCATTCGTTAGAATTTTTCATTCTTAAAAAACGTTAATAAACTCAGGGGGAATCCCTCTTAGGGGAATCCCTCAATTTTTGATTGCCAAGTACATATAAGTGTATATGTTGCCATCATCAAAAAGGGGGAAATTGTTAAGACAAGATCCTTTAGTTTTGATGATAGCAAACCTTGTGTTGTATATCTAATGCGTTTATCAAGATTCATGATTTCAAATAGACAGGTGAATAAGTGGCTTAGCACGCAAGGTTGCAAGCGCACTTAAGTCATGAGTGGCTTAGCATGCAAGGTTGCAAGCGTGCTCAATCCACGACATGTGCTCTACCAGTCGGGCACCAGTCGACGAGAGCTCCGGAGAACTTCTAGCAAGACACAAGCAGTCAAGAACCACACTATCACATATCTCTTACATCAGACATTAAACAAGGACCAACCGGAGTTATCAATGTCAACAAACTCACTCAGATTATTCACAACCGCACAAATAACTTGTTCATGACAAACACGCGACAAAAGGTGTATCTCATTAGTGCAAGATAACAAGATAAACAAAGGCTATTGATGAACATCATTACATAACCGTAATACTTCAGAAGAGAGCATTTATGAGCACTAATGAACCAAACAAGTTCAGACAAATTGAAGTGTGCAAGTGGTGACCGACCACTTTGGAGACGCGCCGCCAACTTGCCCATTCACAAGACAGCGCGTGTGCTGTGGCTCCAGATCTGAAGAGGGAAAAGTACGAGAATAAGGAAGAATAGAGCATCCGGTTCCATGTGCCTGGAAGGAATAGCTTAGAACAAAGGATATCGACCGGATCAGAGTGTGATCCGGCCGGATGGATAATTAAATATCCCACTTACATCTAAATGCCAGCCTGGCAATTAAAAAGAAGGACAGGCTGGCAACTCTCGATTTAACAATGTAAAACACTATAAAAGGGGGTCAACCCCACAATAAAACATACGTTCTCACATTCGAAATTACACACTGTTGCATTATCTGCGCGATTCTCTCTCTCTCAAAGCTCGGGCACTCAGTAACAAGGTAACTCGATGAAGCCAAGGGCTTAGCAGTAGAGTAGGGATTCGATTAGAGATTTGGATAGGAGCTTAGGGAATTTAGGAAACTATCTCATTTGGCACCGTCTGTGGGAAACGAATGGCTCAAGATCTTTCTTGGCAACCACGAGTCCATCGGAGGTAACCTGATTTTGAACGAAACAACGAAGCTTTGAAACTTTTGAGGTTGTGTTTTTTGCAGGGAAAAGCAAGGAAAGTACGCGTGCAGGATGGCTCCAAGAACAAGGAAGACACCCCGACCTGAGGGCGAGACCAATGACGTAAGAACAACCGAAAACAACAGAACAGAAGCTGAAAACATGATCTCCAAGCAAGCGTTGGAGGGATGCTGAAGAGCTTAGTCAGAACCATCGATGAAAGGATATGGAGGGGAATGAAGTTCTGCAGCAGGAGCTGATGCAGCGAGATGTAGAATACCAGAAGAAATGGGAGGACATGACTGAGGCGCTGAATCGCTCAAGAATCGCGACTCCGAGGCGAGCAACAGCCGGAAGAAAGAGCAGCTAGAGAAAACTCTGATCATCAGCGACGAGACTGAGGAAGATGATTCGATCGACATGACTCTCTACCCCTTCTCCGAGAAAATCAGGAAGGCAAAGCTTCCTCCTCACTTCGTTGCACCTGCAGTAGAAAAGTATGATGGAACGGGGGACCCTGCTCTTCACGTTCAGAAGTTTATGTTCGCAATGAACACAGGGGATAAGTTCTCTCGCCCTCTGCAATTTGTTTCCGGGAACATTATCCAAAAGAGCGCTCGGTTGGATCTCAACAAGACCCCCGCAGTCGATCTCAAGTTTTAAGCAATTGACTGAGGAGTTTCAGCAATACTTTGCCGCAAGCAAGAAGATCAAGAAGGAAACGATAGAACTAATGGATCTCAAACAGAGGAAGGGGGAGACAGTGAAAGAATTCAGCGAGAGGTTTCATAAGCAGGTAGCAGAAATCGATGACATTGATGAAAAGATCCTAATCAAGGCTTTCGGAAACGGGCTAGCACAGCCAAGGCTCGCCGGGAAGATCGCGACAAAAGCCCCAAAAACCCATGGAGAGCTAGCCGAAATGATTCATGAGTTTCTAAAGTCAGAGGTGGCGGAAAATAAGGCCAGAGATTTAGCAAATAGCTTCAAAGCGGTTAACGACAAGAAAGGAGGATCGAATGGGAATGGCTCTTCCGGCAACATATCAGGAAGTTCATCGGGAGGAAGCTCAAGATACAAGCCTTACTACAAAGCTCCATCCCAGGCGCCTCAGTTTCAGAACGCCCGAGTTGCCGTTCAGATTGATCCAGGCAGGTATGCGGCGGCGGTCAAAGAAGGATATCTGCCTCCACCAAAGAAGCCTTATCCAGGGGAGATTCCGGTAGCCTTCTGTGAGTACCATGGCTGCAAAAGTCACAGAACCGCAAACTGCGCCACTCTGGCCAAAGAGTTGAGGATCATCGAAGAGGACAAGAAAAGCAAGGGAAAGCAGGTGGCAGGCCAGCAGAAGCAATATGGCAGGCAAAATCAGTCCACCTCTCGAAATCACCAGCAAGAAGAGATCCACCCTGAGCTTAATCACGGCAAATCAGTCGGTATGATCTCAGGTTTGTAAGAGGGTGGAGAAGTTTTTTTCGTTTCTCTGTTAGGTAAACCCAGTCACGCCAACAATAAAGCAAGGGCGGTGTAATTGAATTTTTTCTTTTAGAAAGACCTATGTTGTAAAAATCCCGGAATCTTCCGGTAATAAAAATCTAATAAACTTTTTCTCTTAAGCAAATTCTCAGGTCTCTTTTCAGAGGTAGGACCGTTGACCCCAAGCGAGAGAAAAAGACATATTCATGCGGTACATCAAGAGCTACCGGAAAGAAAAATTGCCAAGCGAGAGAATCTTCCCCAGATTTTCTTTACAGACGAAGACGAAGAAGGGGTGTTATACCCTCACAATGATCCACTGGTCATTCGGGCGCAAGTAAATGACAGGATGATGGAAGGAATCCTGATAGACAGCGGGGCTGGAGCGAATGTCATATCGGCCGAGGCAGTTAAAAAATTGGAGATTCCAGAAGTAAGATTAAACCATAGGCGGTCCTCGGAGGCTTGTTGGGGGCGTTTCTACCAAGTCTTCAGGGAGCATAGACTTCACCTTAACATTGGGATTGGGAGACGAAGAAGAACTGAAAAGCTCACAGCTTTCATTGTACCAGGACTTTCTGGATACAATATGTATCTTGGCAGGCCAGGGATTAATGCTTTCAAAGCAATATGCAGCACTCACCACCTGAAAATGAAGTATCTAACCAGGTCTGGAAAGGCGGTGACCATTAGTGGAAGTCAAAAGATGGCTCGGGTATGCGAAGTACGCATCATGGAGGGAATGCCGGAAGAAGAGATGGTCAAAACGGTGGGGTCGGAAAAGGAATACAAGGGAAAGCTCCCTCTCCCGCCAGAGCCGGATCAAAGGGCAGAAGACTGTGGAACCTCTAAAGAGTCACCACGAGAGGTACACTTAAAAACTGACCCTTCTAAATTTTTTAAAATAGGAAATGCGTTCGGCAGTGGGGAGCAAACTCACCTGATGAGATTCCTGGAAAAAAGAAGGGTAACTTTCGCCTGGAGCACGGACGAAATGCCAGGAGTAGATCCAAGCGTTATCCAGCATGACCTGCGAGTGGATCCAAAGCACCCAGCCATCCGGCAAAGAAGAAGAATAATAGGAGAGGAAAGAGACTTTGCGGCACGTGCTGAAGTGCAAAAACTGCTTAAAGCCGGATTCATCAGGGAGGTGTCCTATCCCAAGTGGTTGGCTAATGTTGTGATGGTTAAAAAGTCAAATGGCAAATGGAGAATGTGTGTGGACTTCACAGACTTGAACAAAGCATGTCCTAAAGACTTTTACCCACTACCATCGATAGATAGACTGGTTGCTTCAACGGCTCAAAGCTCTGTCTTAAGTTTCTTGGATGCGTTTTCAGGATATAATCAAATAAGAATGAATGAGGAGGATTCAGAAAAAACATCTTTTATTACCTCGGCCGGAACCTTTTGCTACAAGGTGATGCCTTTTGGATTAAAAAATGCGGGTGCAACCTTCCAAAGAATGATAGACAAAGTGTTCAAACAACAGTTAGCCCGGAATGTAGAGGCATATGTCGATGATATCGTGGTAAGAAGTAATTCCTGGGTACAACACATGGAAGATTTAAAAGAAACCTTTGACACCCTAGACAGATTCCAAATCAAGCTGAATCCGGAAAAATGTGTATTTGGAGTTACAAAGGGGAAGTTCTTAGGCTTTATCGTTGGGCAAAGAGGGATTGAAGTGGATCCCGAAAAAACTCAGGCAATCCTCGATCTGTCACCACCAAAGAACATTAAAGATGTGCAAGCATTGAACGGAAGGCTCACGGCTTTAGCAAGATTCTGCTCAAAACTCCAAGAAAAGTCAATACCATTTTTCAGCATTTTACGAAAAAACAAGAAATTCCAGTGGGGTCAAGAGTGTATAGACGCCTTTGACAGGATCAAAGAGATGCTCAAAGAGTTGCCCAAGCTGGGTGTTCCGGCACCTGGTCAAGACTTGTATCTCTACCTCTCTGCCACAGATTGGGCGATAGCAGCTGTGTTAATAATGGAGGAGGAGAAAAAAGAGATACCAGTGTACTACACCGGAAAAATCCTAACTCCAGCGGAAAGCCGCTACACCAACATTGAAAAAATATTGTTTGCATTAGTCATTGCATCCCGAAAGCTTCGGCCTTATTTTCAGTCACACCGAATATTCGTCAGAACAAATTGGCCACTGAAACAGATAGCAAACAACCCAAACGCATCCGGGCGAATGGTTAGTTGGACCGTCGAGCTCACCCAGTACGAAATCCACTTCCTTCCTCGAACAGCCATAAAAGCACAGGCCTTGGCGGACTTCATAACCGAAACAACCTTTGCCCAAGAACAAAGAGAACCAACCAACCCGTACGTTATCCTAGTTGACGGAGCTCGATGCAAGACTGGAGCGGGGGCCGGAATAGTGGTCCAAACGCCGGATGGAAGAACTCTTAACTTTGCGTTCCGGCTGGAATTTGAAGTAACAAATAATGAAGCAGAATATGAAGCCCTCATACAGGGATTGGAGGTCGCCACTGCCTTAGGGGCAACAGAGTTAGAAATATACTCAGACTCAATGCTAGTGGCGCGACAAAACGATAACATTACGAAGTCAAGGAGGAGAAGCTTGGAAAATACTGGCCAAAGTCCAAGAGACGAAGGCAAACTTTCAGAATGTGAGTTAAGACATCTTCCTCGAGCAGAAAACATAGAGGCCGATGCGTTAGCTAAACTGGCCAGTATGGCCGAAAGAATGCCCAGTAAAGTCTGGATGGAAATAAAGGCAAACTCAAGTCTGAAGGAGATCCGAGTATGCACCATTGAATCAGACGCAGCCAAGTCTTGGATGGCACCCATTGTTGAGTACATACAAAGCGGAAACTTGCCACAAGATGAGAAGGAGGCGGCAAAAACAAGGCGAAGGGCTGCATTTTTTTTAGAACAAGGACAGCTCTACAAAAGATCATTCGCGAGGCCAGCACTTAAGTGTGTTACCATAGAAGAAGGAGTAAGGCTCATGGAGGAGCTACATGAGGGACCTGTGGGAACCACCAAGGAGAAGGGCAATAGTCCACAAGATCCTAAGGGGGGTACTATTGGCCGAGGATGAGGGAATTTTCAAAAGAATACATACGGAAATGCATAAAATGTCAGGAACACCACAAAATACATAGCCCCCCATCCACACTGAAGCCATATTGTCCCCGATCCCATTTGCCATGTGGGGATTGGATATCGTTGGACCTTTTCCGGAAGCATCCCCCGGAAGATATAAATTCATTTATGTGGCCATTGATTACTTCACCAAATGGGTGGAAGCCATGCCAACAGTATCCATTACCGCAAGAAAGTCACAAGATTTCATCTGGAAGTATGTAGTCTGCAGATTTGGGATCCCAAAATAATAATAACAGACAATGGAACTCAGTTCAACTGTAAAAGCTTCCGGGAATTCTGTGAAGAATGGAAGATTGACCTGAGATTCGCATCGGTCGCCCATCCACAAGCAAACGGCCAGGTAGAAAATGCGAATGGACAAATTGTCAAAGCTATAAAAAAGAAGTTGGACAGCAAAAAAGGGAGATGGGCAGAGTTGCTACCTCAGGTTCTCTGGTCCTACAGGACAACCGAAAAGGGCCCAACAGGGGAAACTCCATATAGGCTGACCTACGGTCTGGAAGCAATGTTCCGGCTGAAGTTATAGTCCCATCGATTAGATGGGAATCCTTTAATGAAGAAAACAACAATGAAGGGGTGAAAGACGGCCTTGACCTGCTTGAAGAAACCAGGACTATGGCCCAAGTCCGGATGGAAAGGGATAAAGCGAAAGTGGAAAGATTTTAACCAGAAAACAAGGGAAAGAGGCTTTGCTCCAGGTGAACTGGTCCTTCGAGAGGTAAAGCAACCAAAGAAGCTAGAGCCCCAATGGGAGGGACCATTTATAGTACAACGGCGAACAGGGCAAGCTTCATATCGTTGAAAAATAGTGAAGGATACGAGTTGCCTCACTCATGGCATGCCGAGTGCCTCAAAAAGTTTTATGTATAAAAACGTTTCTTACAAAAGTAATAAAATGAGGTATTCCTTTAAAGCAAATTTTTAATGTACCATCCGGCCAGTGTGCCTACAGGCTATCATGCCTTGAAATGTACCATCCGGCCAGTGTGCCTACAGGCTATCATGCCTTGAAATGTACCATCCGGCCAGTGTGCCTACAGGCTATCATGCCTTGAAATGTACCATCCGGCCAGTGTGCCTACAGGCTATCATGCCTTGAAATGTACCATCCGGCCAGTGTGCCTACAGGCTATCATGCCTTGAAATGTACCATCCGGCCAGTGTGCCTACAGGCTATCATGCCTTGAAATGTACCATCCGGCCAGTGTGCCTACAGGCTATCATGCCTTGAAATGTACCATCCGGCCAGTGTGCCTACAGGCTATCATGCCTTGAAATGTACCATCCGGCCAGTGTGCCTACAGGCTATCATGCCTTGAAATGTACCATCCGGCCAGTGTGCCTACAGGCTATCATGCCTTGAAATGTACCATCCGGCCAGTGTGCCTACAGGCTATCATGCCTTGAAATGTACCATCCGGCCAGTGTGCCTACAGGCTATCATGCCTTGAAATGTACCATCCGGCCAGTGTGCCTACAGGCTATCATGCCTTGAAATGTACCATCCGGCCAGTGTCCTACAGGCTATCATGCCTTGAAATATACCACCCAGCCAGCATGCCTATAAAAACTAGGAATTTATATTTCGTAAAAAGCTTAGAGCAAAGGCATAATGATCTTCCATATAAACAAGGGGAGATCTATAAAGCATTTGGAAATCCGGTCGCTCCGGATAAAGCCAAATGAAGAGTGTATAAAACTAACTCGTAAGGAAGTTACTTAAAACATTAAGGGATACAAAAGAAATGGTAAAATGCCAAACGTTACCAAAAATAGTAATCCAAAATACAAATATACAAGATCCCTGCGTTAAGAAATTACTATCTAAAAAGCATCTATTCCTTAGCAGGCTTCTTCACAGCGGACTCTTTGGAAACACTCTCTGCAGAATTAGATTTTCCAGCAGCTTGGCGAGAGCCCGCAACCTCCTGGCGCATGCCGCTATCGGGAGGAAGGAAAGAAGCTTGACCAGGCCCAAAGACTGTCTCACCAGGGAGACGACCGAACTTCTCAAAGTCTTCAAGGAAGTTGCTCTTCCGGGCAACATTGTCGAACTCCAGTTCATTATACAGATCATCATCCAGCACTTCCCCCCTCTTCAGAAAGTACTTGGAGATGGCTTGGCGACAAATGTTAGTAATCTTCCGGCTCTGAGAACCAAAAGACTTTTTTAGATGGGCAATGATAGTTCCTTGCTTCTTCAGCTCCTCTTGGGTCCGACGGGTGTAGGCTGTATGCCTGGCAACATCCTCCTCAAGCTGCAAAACCTGAGCTCGGTAAAGATCACGGTCAGAACCCGCGGCGGAAAGTTCCCCATTCAGCTTGTCAATACGAACGCTGAGCTTCTCGACGTGTCTTAAAAGGTTTTCAGGATCTGTTTTTAAGAAAAAAAGGGGAAAAGGAGAGCAGGATCGGTAAGAATAAGGCATAAGGACGAAAAACAACGGAAAAGAGACCAATGAGACTCACCCTTGGCCGGAGCCTTGGCACTTTCAGGTTGAGGGAGGGCCATGGCCTCCTCTAAAGCTTTCACCTTCTCCTCCAGAGAAGCCTTCTCGGCCACAAGAGCAGCTTTGCCTGCAGAAAGAGCCGTGTTTTCATCCGTCAAGAGCTGCTTGGCCTCCTCTAAAGCCTTCACCTTTTCCTCCAGAGAGGCCTTCTCGGCCGCAAGAGCAGCTTTACCCTCAGAAAGAGCCGTGTTTTCACCCGTCAAAAACTGCTTCTCTTGGTCAAAAGCAATCCGAGTTTGCTCATCCAAAGCATTCTTTTCCTCGGTCAATTCGGTAAGCTCTTGAATAAGTTTGGCTTTGTCTTCCACCAAAGCCTCGTTCTGCTCGGTCAAAGCTTTTTTGTCTGCCTCAAGGGATTTGATTTCTTTCTCAAGGGCAACATTCACATCCGCAAAATAAGCCCTATCTGAGGTAAGGGAATCTACGTCCCTTTTGTGGGCAGCTTGTACCTGCCGCAACAAAACTTCTAAGTCAGACAAAGTATGCTCTGGTATCAAAACATTCTTTTCACCGGAAGGTTTGTGGGGTACCTGCTTCAGGATACCCTCTGTGTGGAGGCTCTGGTTTCTCAGAACAAACATCTCTTCCCGCAAATTCTTTAACTTTGATTCGTATTCGTCTCGAAGACGAACACATTCATGGCGAGATGACCGCAATTCCTTGTTCAAAGTGTCTGTCCTATCTTTCACCTTGCGGTCAATCTCATAGTTTACATGATCCATGTAGCTATCATGACTAGAATGGGTTTGCTTCAACTCGGCTTCAGTATTATCG
>JAIOTZ010001994.1:0-25513 GCA_023374045.1 Limonium bicolor
ACAAACCCTAGAAATCAAACTAAAAAAACATAAATTAACAATCGTCGTCGTCTGTGGGTGGTTTAGTACCACGGACACGGAGTCAGTGGGTAAAGACCACCCTCAGACAACTGTTTTACAGAGATTTGGAAAGTGTTTGTGGGTCAAATTTTGAGGATGAGTTCCCTAATAAGTTCTAAGTCAATTGATGAAAGAAATTTTCAATTTGAGGTTGTACTTAAGAGAAAACTTAGCGAACAAGTTATAGGGAAGAAAGCTAAGAAACTTGTAAAGATTGCAACTTGAAGTCTGGTTTTAACTTAGAACATGTGTGGGGATTATGTGGAGGCCGTAGGTTGAGGAATTCTGGGTTACTAACTTGTTTTGAGCACTCCGAGAGATCACCCACGTTCGTCGGGATTCTTCGATTGGTTTGTCGGTTGGCTTCTGATTAAGCAACAATCTTCAGCTTCTGATGGTGCCTTCTTTGTGTTGGTCTTCATGTTTTGATGTGGTTTGAACATTGGTTTGATGACTTGAACTTCAATGGAGGTGAAAAGAGTGTGTTTTAAGAGAAATCAGCAGTGTTTCGGTAGAGTTTTGATGTAATTTTATGGTAAGGGTGTGGAATTTCGTGAGAGGGTGATGGGGAGAGTTACTTCTAACTTCTGATTTATTCTTTGGTCGATGGGAAGTGTGTTTATATAGGAAAAAGGTCTAGAGAAATAGATAAAAACTCCGGTAAAAGATCTAAGTTTACTATGCTTGATAAAATAACTCTTGGGTCGAGTTTGATTATGAAATGTTAATGAAAGTGAGGGGATTTTTTTTAATCACCTCATTTGAATAAACAAGTGATTTTATAAAAGTCTTGCAATCTAGCACCTTCAATAATTCATAAATAAATATTAAAAAATTGAATTTTCGAAACTCCAATAGGATTCTTCCGCAAATATGATCCTTTATCATGTGTTAGAATTTCAAACAGTTTTGAATTAATTTGGGTACTTTTAAATGAGAGTGAAAATTTCAAAGGAGTTTGAATTTTCCCACTAAAATTTTGGATTCTGGCTCCAAACTAATTTTGCCAAGTTTATGTCTATAGATAGACATGTTTTCCATGTGGAAATTCTATTTTAAATAAGTGGAAGTTTTTCCTTCTAGTTTTGGAAGTTTTTGGGGCATTTTTGATGAAATTTAGCTTATAATTAACATTAAAAGTTTTATATCTAGAATTAAAGATTATCCTGAAAGATCGTTTCCATGTGTTGAACAATCATATTAAAATATAAAGTTTCAAAATACCCTTTTAGCACCTTGAAAAATTCTTGACCTTATGGTTTTTGACTATTTTACCCTTGACCTTTTACATGTGAGTTAGGACCTTTCGTGGGGGTCAAAATTTTGGATACAACAATAGGTTAATGTTTCCAAAATTCTCCTTATTTGGTGTGTTATGAACTGGATAAGGTGGCGGGTCCGCGAATATGTCCGATAGACATTCGTAGACCAACATAAGTGGCGTCTGGGCGAGCTCGCTGTGTCCGGACGGCTGTAGGATTCGCCTTCTAGAGTTTGGTGATCAGGTCTGTTTTCCCCAACAGATGTCGCACTAGGTGCAAAAATAGGCAATAGCTTTTCTTTGATGTTGGTCCGGTTTTGTTTGTCAATATACATATACCTCGACCAGAAGTGAATTTGTCCAGAAGCTTAATCTCGGGGTTTTCCGGACATGTATGTCCAGACAAAGGTTTGGACAAGCCCCAAAATCCACCATAAGAGCTGGTTTGACTCCTGTTTGTCCAGATTTGACCCTTATCTCTTAATACACTCTAAGACTTCACTTACACACTCGAGTACATCGTTAACACACTATAGACCTTTTCTTGGACATTTTACTTATTAAAAACACAATACAACGCGTAAAGGACGTTGTTCACACTAAGCAAAGAAACTTAACACTATGTCTCCTAAATTATAGTAGACAAAAGAAACACAAAAATACAAATAAATTCCCGGTGCTTATCACTTGTCACTTTCCATATCCATAGATTTTCTCTCAAGAGTAAGAGGATTGTGAAGTGAATATGTTCGCGTGATGGTGGAAGGTGGCTTCTGTACAATGCTGATTGGTTGACTACTCATATCAACTGATTTGCTCCATCGGGTTCTAAATAGATTTCGCCTCTCCTTCGCTTGCTCACGTTGCAATTTGCTCTTAATTATCTCTTCTTTGATTGATGAAACATTTTCCATTTGACTCGTTATGAAACTGCTATTGATAGAATGACTTCTTTTAAAAGATACTTCCCAAGTCTAGTAACATTGTAGGGCTTCCTTCTACATCGTTAATTCGTTCCCTTTTTAGACTTTCAATCTGATCTGTTTTGGAATTGAACTCTCCACCAACCTTCATTTCTGCCCTACTTGTGCCATCCCTTGGACCCCATTGCCAAACCTTGTTGTCACGACCAACATCCACACATCTATTATTCACTGGTAGCGGAATGTGATTGTGAAGGGAAATGGTCGGTGAAAGAGGTTTCACAACAACGCCATTTTTTGCATCTTCTATCCCAACACTGCTGGTGCCAACTGAATAACTCCGCTGGATTAAAAAATTAGCATTCGTGCGTGGAGCATTAGGACCACAGCCATGAGGGAACTTCCTAGGCTTGTCAACCATACCGCCGGTCATGAATGTTCTCGTTTCTGTTTACGAGCTAAAGCCTAGAGAGAACAAGAAGTAGATACCACAGTCGAGTTTCAATATCTGATTGAACAAGAAAGGGTGAACGCAGAAGATGATTTGAAGAGTTTATATACTAGTACAGGACAATGGAACTTCGGAGACAATCAAAATTATACAAAGGAACACAACAGCGTATCTTATATACAGTATAGTAATATTTTATTTTTAAGTTATTGAATAATTCTCATATCGAAAATGGCATATTTTAATTACTCTCAATGACGATACAGAATTATGCTCGTCAAATTCCTTCATAAATACACAGATTACAATTATCTCTTACTATCACTTGATATTTACTATGACCGTCCATTTAATTTGGAGATATCACGTTCCTCCATTAAATAATACTTATCTGATTCTGCATTCAAACCATAGACTATTCATTGCAGGGGAATCTTTTATTTCTTCAAACAAATTCACATCAAAAAGGGCGAGAAAATGAAACATAAATGTTCTAAAATACATAAGTAGAGTGACACGGCAAAAAATATTCATGGCAAAATATAAGATTGTGCAATTGTCTCTGTTTGGCAACTTTAGATTTTCATATTGCGTTCCCTAAAAATGAACCAGTCAAATACAACACAGTTTTTTCTAAAGTTTCAACGAGGTTAATGACATTAAACGGGACAGTTTAAATAAATACAAATACTTATTAATTAGGAAAAGAGAACTGCATATATTTCAATTTCAAAGGAGTTAATTATAAAGTTCGTAATAATAAAATAGCAAAAATTTGCTCTCTTTGGACACATCTGATAATTTATGCTAAATGATAAAACGAAGAAGGAAAGAGTGAACGAAAGATCGATAAGCAAAAAAGTTTGTTTAAACATAATCGAAAAGGGAAGAAATGATCTAATAATCCCTTTTCGATTATGTTTAAACAAACTTTTTTGCTTATCGATCTTTCGTTCACTCTTCCCTCGTTTTATCATTTAGTATTCTATTGATAATTATAGGTTTTACTATCAAATTTTAATACGTTAAATTTTACTAACAATTACAAGTTTTCTAGTACTATTGTATAGAGAGAAACTTATATGGTTTTAAAGAAAAGCAAGTTTGAGATATAGCAATGGAATAAGCTAGAATCAAACATACATATAGAAATAATAATATGAAAGATGTAGGATCGTTGGTGTTGACTGAACTATAGGAAAACAAAATAAAGACAGTTGGTCAACAAAGGAAACAATTATGAGCATAGTTTGGAAGGTAGAGTCTCGTGCAATAAGGTGGGACATTTCACAAGATATTGCATGGCCAAGTCAAGCAAAAGAAAAGGTATGACGAATCTTCTTCAATAAAATCTATCAAAAAAGAGAAAAAGGTGTGAAGAGGAAAGTGCGTCCTGCAACGTGCATTGGGAGAGTAGGAATAGAATTTTCTACTTTCAAGAAGAACTAGAAAACTACGGGACTCAATATGAGGATCTTCATAAACAGCAGACGGAGTCCACCGAGCTGCGTGAGTCTCTCAGGAAGGAATATGAGGACGACAAAGTGAGACACTATCAAATCCAGGCTGAATTAGTGAAATCAAAATCAATCGCTCACAAACTTAATTAACTCCTAAATAGATGAGTTTAAAGGTAATTCTAAGGAGACAACATCATCTCTATCATTCAAGCCGGTGATATTCGTCAAAGAAGTCAACATTGATCAAATTTCAGAATGGGTCCATACTAAACTTAAAGACCCCAAAGTAGACAAACTTTGTCTTCACAAAAGGGTAAGCAGGTTGACTATGGAACTAGAGTCTATTAAGTAGTAATAGTTAGGTCAACCATTAGAAACTACGAAGTGGTTGATCGGTAAGGTAGACTTTTCCAAGGGAGTTTCAATAGAAAACAATGTTAGACGACGTACTGTACAAAATGAGAAGATTGAAAAACAAGTTTAAATGGAACTTTCGATATGTTCGACTTACTCCAACCAAAGTTTGCGAAAACTATGGTGGTTACGATCATCAAGATCCAGCTTGTGATAAGCTGAATCACCTTATGGCTTTTGATATGTTTAAGTTTCTGCAATTTTAAAAACCTAATTAAATTGATGAAGTATGGCTCTAAAAGGAGGACTACGTTATATCTGGGTCCGTTTTGCAGACCAATGATTGTGTTTTTTTTCAAAGTGAATGATGAACAAAATAATAGGCATTTGCATGACGATTGCTTGCACCACATGACGGGTAACCCAGGAGAGTTCACTTCACTCTCTCATCACAAAGAAGGTAAAGTTACTTTTGGGGCAACAAACAAGGTGAAATTATTAGGATTGGTTCCATTGATAACACCTCCATAACCTCTGTCAATAATATCAGTTTAGTCACTGGTCTTGGACTTAGTTTATTATGCATCTCTCTCATTTGTGATCTCTACAATCTGATGCTCTTTTCTCATGTTGATTCACATTTTTAATGAGTAAAAAAAATATGGAGAACTGAAGGCCGTTGGACTCGGACTGGAAAAGTATGTATGATTAACCTCAAATTCTTTAAGTGATACAGATTAATTGTGTCTCAACGTAAAAGTTAAAAGCCAAATTGCACGCCATGATGGGTCATGCTCCTAGTAAGTTGTTGAATACATCGAGGCATAATGATCTCATGATATGGGCTACCCAATATACATTTCCAAGTAGACTCCCATGAGCTCCTAGAACTCTTACGGATTAAACAACAAATGGAATGGTATGGTATTTTTAATCAGAATGTTACCATTCTCTGCGATAATACCAACGCAGTTAAGGTCGCCCCAAACTCTAAGTTGCCTGCTTGCTCCAAACATATAGACTTGAGTTCACTTTTTTTTAACGAGTAGTGTGGAGATGAATTCAATCAAATATTAATTATGTTTCCATAGACACCAGCTTGTTGATAGCTTTACCAAGACAGGTTGCATTCGAGTCCTTTCTCACACACTATGGCATGACTGATAAGTGCGGAATTTATTTATATTTCTACGCTTAATGTGATTAATATTTTATTGATTTATATGATAAATTCCTTACTTATATGTTATTTTATGTTATATGCAAAGAACTTCTCTTACTTGTGGTTTTATACTAAAACAGATAAAAATACTGAAGAAAAGGATCTAAATACATGTGCCAATAACTTAACAATTAAGACAGGACCAAACAAGAGCAAAAATGATCATTCTAGTGTATTTTAAGGTGGTCCGGATTTATGTCCGGACTTATAAACCAGGACCAACCCCGAGCAAAGCAAATTCCTAGAGTGGTCCAGGTTTGCAGATTGACATAAACCCGGACCAATATTCTCGGTCGATAGCATAGAGAAGGCGCGCTGACTTTGGCGGCCCATTTGCATATATGTCTCACTCACGTAACAATGATGGACAACAGCCCATGCACATGCCTAGGAAGGCTGGAACGTGAGCAACGTACGTGGGCTGTGTTGACCCAGCTTTTGGTCGACATCACTGACCGAAGGCGCAGATGATGGACGAGACAAATAGAGGCGCAGACCTGGACATGTCGGGCTGCAAAGGAGACAAGCCCACTGCACAGGCCGCAGACTTCACAGACACAAATAGGCAGGCTTTTCAGACGAGCCATGCACATACATGGGCTGGATGTTGTCAGAAGAGCAAAGTTGGCGCAGACTCCCGAGGCGCAGAGACAAAAAAAGGATAAAAAAAAAAGAATACATTGAGATAGGTATATACTCCCTCCGTTCAACAATAACTGTCATTTTAGAAACTTGCACACTTATTAAGAAAAGTAGGACAATGACGCATGTGCCCCTACTTTTTACTTTTCCATTTAGATAATAATTACTTTTATATTGAATAGTAGGGGTAAAAGTGGAAAGAAGGTGTCAAAAAGCTAGAATGACAGATATTTTTGAACAAGAATCACATCCTAAAACGACAGATATTAATGAACGGAGGGAGTACGAGATAACACACGAAACATAATTATATAAAGAGTGTTCGTTTTTGCAGTCGGTTTTTTAGAATTTACAGTCATTTTCGCAGTCAATCTTTTAGATTTTACAGTCATTTAAAAAAATATGCAGAGTCAGTTTTTTGTAATTTGCAGTCATCAAAAAAAATACACTTATATATAAGCATCAAATGTGTTAATGAAACTATTGCACTCAAACTTCCAAATGGAGAAGAAAGAAAATGTAGAGAGAGGAAAACAAACGGTGGAGATTAAAATACGATTTAGGCTCAATCAGAAGAGAAGAGGAAACAGCAGTGGAAATCAAACAATGAAAAGAATTCGATCTGAACGAACCATATAAGAAGAAAGAAGAAACTGCGTTCTCGGACGATCCAACGGTAAATTTTAATCAAAATGTCGCAATTTTTTACGTTTCGTCCGTTTAATGTCGTCCGTTTGTTACGTCCGTTTTTTAACGTCCGTTTTTTTATCGTCCGTAACGGACTACTGTGCATAAAGTCCGTAACGGACTATTATGCATAACGTCCGTAACGGACTATTATGCATAACGTCCGTAACGGACGTCGCCTATTACACTCTGTAACGGACTAAATTATCGTGTCCGTAATTCGAACGTTTCAGATGCGTCCGTAACGAAGTCCGTAACGGACGTTAATAAAACAGTCCGTAACGGACAGATGGTGAGATTTTGTCACTTCTTTTGTTGACACATGTTTACTCCTACTTTTTGTCAGGCTTCGGTCCCACCTCATGACTCCCCTGATCATCATGATTCACCCTTTGAACTTCCTGAAGACGAATGGATCAATACTACTCATGTATTTCAAACCAATCAATTTTTTCATACTAAGCAAGCCGGTTGTTGAATGGGTGGACACTGTAGGGCGGCAAAAGGGTCGTGAGTGGATGGTGGTGACCATAGTCCAGACAAGTACAGATGACCTAGTAGTACTTACGTGTGAGGCGGTACTGACATCCACGAAGAGTTAAAGCTGATGATGATGAAGTTATGTGCACGAGGACGTACCCCTCGAAGAAGTGCTCATGTCCATTACGTATAGCGGCAAGTGCACTCATAAAGGATGGAAATTGGTTGTGAAGGATGGACGACACAACCACTACTTGCCTAAGCTGCCACAGGGACATTTAGTAAACATCCATTGAAAGATGATGAGTTGAAAGCGGTTCGTCATTTTCATATGGTAGGTACTCCCCCACGTGAGCAGTGGTGCGACTGAAGGAACAAAATCCGATCTATTCATTGGTATCAACTTCATATACAATTTGAACAGAAGTTGACAAAGGAGCATAAGGGGGGGGACGACCAGTTATGCAGTGCTTGTTGATGACCTTGAGCAACACAAAGTATCACGAGTTGTGACAGCCGTCGAGGTTGTTTCTGCCATCATATCATTTAAGTTCGGTTTATGTTAAACTATTACTATTATTAAATTCTTTTTTTTTCATTTTGTACAACGATAAGGATGTTACCGGGTGTATTATATTTGCCAGCCCAACATCTGTGAAGCTTTTCAATGCGTTCCCTTATGTCATCATCATTGATGCTACATACAAGACAAATGTATAAGATGCCGCTTGTAGAGATAGTAGGAATGACTTCTGCTGGGAAGAATTTCAACATTGCATATGCATTTGTATGTAATGAGGACGAAGCAGGGTACACTTGGGTTTTGAAAAACTTGAGGGAGTTATTGATTGAAGGACGTGAGCCGTCTGTGTTTGTGACTGACAGGGAGCTTGGTCTTATGAAAGCTCTACCTTCTGTTTTCCCCCATGTGCCTCATCTACTATGTCGTTGGCACATTAACACCAATGTTGATTTGAATGCAAAGAGGTTCTTCCACAAGACAGGTGAAGTGGCTGAGGCTACTAAACATTGGTTTAAGGTAGTCAAGAGTACGACGGAGGTGCATTTCAGGGAGGAGTATGCACACATGAGGAACGTCTATGAAAGGAAAGGGAAGCTTGACTGGATAAAATATCTGGATGACACTTGGCTCGTTTACAAAGAAAAGTTCGTTGAATGTTGGACAAATGAAGTATCACATTTTGGAAACTGCACAACAAATAGGTATGTGTGACATACTTATTCTTGATTTTCAATTTAATGTGTTGTTCATTTCCAATGACAATGAAAGATGCTCATTAATAGTTAATGTGACAGAGCTGAGAGCTCACACGCACAACTCAAGATTTGGCTTCAGTCTTCCCAAATGAAGTTGCACACCATATTCTTCAGGATTGATGGCTTCTCAAACGTCAATTCAACAGGTTCCTGACAGATATGGAAATGTCTAAAGACAAGATGGCTCACGAAGACTACTACCGTCTATTTCGAACAATATGTGGGCGAGTCAGCCATAAATGTTGGTGATCCTTCAAGAGGAGCTTCAGCGTGGCAAAGAATTCAAGAGACATGAGCAAGCAAGTGTGGATGTGCATTTACTTTATACTCATGGGCTTCCTTGTGCACACTACCTTTATGAACTGATTGAAAGAAAAGACAAACTTACACTAGACGTTATTCACGACTTGTGGAAGACGTTGGAGTTGGATGTGGGGAAAACAATGAAGGAAGAAACACTAACACAACATGAAGAGAACAAAATCATGTGGAAAGCATTGAACGATGAAGTTCTCCGTCTGGACGACCCTTTGATTCTTCAGCGTTGTGTTAGGCTTGTGCAGTCAGTGATTAGACCTGGTTCATCTTTCGATCTTGATGAGCCACCGTTCAAGTTCCACGTGGAAGACCAAGGGGACACAGTACATCCACACGAAGGTAGGTTAACGTTTATAAAATTGTTTGCACAGTTTTCTTTAAAAATATTTTCCATCATCGTTCTTAGGTTCAAAGCTACCCACGAGCGCATGAAGAAAAATGTCAAGAAGGGAAAATCCGGTGCCGATCATAATTCAGCTCCACCTAAGAAGTCAGCCTTGGCACAATGGCGTGATATGACAGACGGATTCCCATTTTACCATCTTTTGTAACCAACGTTCATGAGCAATTTACACGGTACAAAAACGTGCAAGGTGACGGCAATTGTGGTTTCAGAGTGATTGCAGATTGGAGGCATCAATCAGAAGATGAATGGAAAGAAGTACGCGCCTCTATATACGAGGAGCTAACTCTTCCAGAGAGACAAATTTGGTGGGCTGATAGAATGGGTGGTCTGTCAGAAGTGCAGAAAGAGGCAGACACGGTTTTATGGACAGGGGATGGGTTCGCACCAGCGAACAAATGGTTTGTCACCACGATTATTCCAGTCATATGTACCAGATACAACCTTGTTCTAGTATACATTGATGCTGGGACCGGTACTGGTTTCACATGCCTACCATTCAGAGATAACAATGGCTGGGGTCATGCGTGCTCGGAGGTGCTTTATATGTGTCATGTCGGTAATCATTTCATACGTGTTGATATGGCAGATAATGCACCCATACCTCCCCTTTATTTGACATGGGGGAGAGTTAGAGATCCCTCAGTTCAAGGTTGGGATGAGGCATATCATCAGCGGATCACACTCTGGAGGGAGAAGTATCCGTCACGTCGAAGTTAGGAGGAAAAAGCTCACTTTCAGCACACTTTTGGGTCCAAGAGTTCCTATATCTACCTTGGATTAACGTACATAGTTTGATCTTTTAATAGGTAAAAGCTCACTCTGAGCACACTTTTGTGTAAATGGTTTAACAGTCTTGTTGAGAGATGCAAGCGACTCATGCCACTTTTGCTTGGCACGTGGGAAGCTTTTGTAGGTCCCCCTTCCCCTTAGCATTTTGTAAATCTTTCAACAGAGCTACGAATCTTGAAGCTCATATTCAAGCTAATGTGGGGAGAGTAGAAAGTTATATAGGTGTATGGTGTAATGACTTTTACAGACTACTCTAGACTTCAGTGCTCAGGACCTACTAATGAGATGAGACTAGACGGGACGAGCAGTTGTTACTTGTTTGAGGAAAAGTGAACATCAAATTCCAACCTCATGTAGCATAAATGAGTTTGTTCCACTCCCGGTCCAAAGCATATTGAGATAGTCTTTTTAACAAACATCATAAAACTCACAATATAGTCTCCGAAGTAATAGTCATGAAATCAACAACAATAAAGCATAACTAAAAATATCCAACAACCCTTCCATAGCAACCAGCCTACCTACCCCTATGACCCCTCTGCAGCTGTGGCATAGTTACCCCCCCCCATCTGCCACCCCCTCTAGAACCTCTCCCTCTACCAGCCCCCCTACTTTGCGACCCGCTGGATGTACCAGGCCTCTCAGTCTGCGGTGTGATCCGGAAGTGCTGAACCTGTCCCAACATCTGATCGAAAGAATGCTGAAACTGGGACAACTCATCAGGCGACATCTGAGCGAGCCATCCGTCTGGGTGTGGGGCCGGGAAGTATGGATCCATCAGCTGCGTAATAGTAGTGAGCGTCACCTGTGGATGTAATAGTATGAAAAGTATATAGATTAGTTTCTAATAATTGATTGTTATAAAGTACGAATAAATTAATATAACAACTTATAGGATCAGCAGGCGGGGCTGCAGCACCACCAGAAGGGATGATCCTCGGGTGGGTCCGAGCAAGGTACCACTCCAGGTAATCTGCCTCCACATCATCACCAGCAGAAGCGCGTCGTGAGTTAAGAAACTCAGTGGCATACATGTTAGATTGACTGCTCCATAGCGCTGGTGATGCAACATGGTCAACACTGTAGTCTCTGCCGGTCCTCTTCCGTATAGCCTGATATGGCCATAGAGGGGGAGTGGAGGGAATAACCTGGACCAAGCCGAACTGCCTCAGACACCGGTTCGGATGGTAAGGCTCTACAATATCCATCATGTGTAGATGCCCAAACCATCGGGACCGACCCTGCTCAACACGCCATGCATCCACTCCGAATGGTGTCCACACAACCTTATCATTTAGATTTTATCTCTATTTGTCAACTAATTCTAACAAGTTAATAATAAACTAATTTTAATTCTTAAGTAATGGTACTGAGTACCCTACCTGGTCAGATGTAAGAGCATCCAAACGTCGCCGGTACTCCACCAGTCTGCTGTTGTCTGAACTATGTCGACCCTCAATCTTCACGAACCTCGCAGCAGATGGGACAGGTGAGGCGGTATTCACCATCAGACGACGGCAAATACCTGGGAAGTACTCATAGATCCAGCACTGTAACATTTAAAAATATCATAATACTATTTTTGACAATTGTAATGCGGGAAGAAAATTATCAGGATAATTTATAGTACTATTTATACCTGCAATAGGGTAAGACACCCAGCGATGGTCCTCGCCTCAGCACGAGAAGATACACCAAGGTGTCTGTAGAGGTAGGCCAGTGTAGCAGCACCCCACGCATAGTCTGAGATGGAGTCAATGTCCTGTAGGGGCCAGCAGGTGTATGGGCGTATCCTATCATTCCCCTTGTCGGGGAACAATGTGCAACCGATCAAGTAGTACAGATAGCCACGAGCCTCGCTAGCGTAAGTGGCATCTACGTGGCCACACCAATCCCTAATCTTACTGTAGGGGACGCCACCCTTGTAATACCACCTCTGCTCCTTCACCATACCGACGGAAGGAAGGCCTACAACCTCAGCAAGTGCAGCTAGCGCACAATCCAATGTCAGCTCTGGTGGCGCTGCACCTCCACGTAACTCCTCGGGGGCCTCAAAAGCAACTGCTCTCCCCTGAATCGAAAGGCCCATGATGTGATAGACGTCATGTAAAGTGATCGTCATCTCACCAAAAGGTAGGTGGAAGGTGTTGGTGTCCGGCTGCCACCTCTCCACGAAAGCAGATATCAGCGCCATATCAAAATATCCATGGGAGCAGTCGTGAAGATGTGCTAGCCCACTATCTCTCACTACCTCCTTAGCCCTCTCATGGTTAAAGAGGTCAATATGCCACTTCTCCAGTAAAGGGCCTCTAGTGATAAATGACAAACAACCACGCTCCTAGAGATATATCGATTTTATAAGTGCACAAACTACAGTTAACATAAAAAAAATATTTAAAACAAATGTTAGAGATACATACCACTCCTCGCCACACATCCAACGCCACATGTCCACCAAAGCTGCGTAGCAGACTAGCATCAGAAGGACCACCAGGAATCGGAACGGACTCCGGAGTGATGAACCAATCGGTGGGTATCTGACCCCCAGCTGATGTCGCACCCCCACCGGCAGCAAGGGCTAACTGATGTCCGGTCGTCTGCTGGTCCACATCATCATCATCGTCATCGTCAGAATCATCGCTATCGTCATGATCAGATGCGAATCGCCTCCTCGGTGACGATGGCTGCTGATCAGCAGGGAATAGACCAGAAGTGCCAACAGCAGGAGGATGGGGAGATGAGGCAGCAAGTGACTGTGATACCGATGGTCGGTCTGCAACGCGCTTGGACCGCCTCTCCATTTCCATTTGCTCCCGAGCAGATCGTGTGACCTTCTTCCTCTTAGGAACGCTAGAGGAACAATCTACTGTCGCTTTTTGTTTGTCCTTGCGGTTCATCTGTAAAACAAATAGAGTCAGTAACCAAAAAAAAAATACGGTCCGTAACGGACCTATGTTCATTACGTCCGTAACGGACCCCAAGAATATAGTCCGTAACGGACTATTAGGTCAACTGTCCGAAACGGACGGAAAAGATTAGTCCGTAAAACGGACGATTCGTAGGAGTCCGTTTTTCGGACCACTTTTAAGAAGTCCGTAAAACGGACTAAATGCTTCAGTCCGTAAAACGGACCGTTACGGACTGTTTAAAACGGACCGTAACAAACCGGTCCGTTTTACGGACTGAAAATAACGTTTTTTTTTCTTTTTTTGATTTTAAGCTTGATTTGAGTTAAATTTGATCTAAATCATCTTCAAAACTATACCTAATCATACAATAGCATATAATGAAATAGGAGGGTAAACAGTTACCTTAAGTGCTTCAAACGGAAGTTGGGCGAACGAGAGGTTAGAGAGGTTTTGGAATCTGATTTTTTTTGCGCGAAATAGAAATGAGAGGAGAGAGATTGAGAGTTGGGATATATATAGTCATTTTTTTTGGCGACTGCGTATTCTAGAATATTAACTGTATTTGATGACTGCAAATTTTAAAAAAATGACTGCAATTTTATTAAAATGACTGCAAAAACTAGAATACTGACTGCAAAACCCAGCCGAGTTCCGAAATTAGTCCCCTTTCTACTTTTCGTTGTTAGTTTTGATGGAGGCCATGGTGGAAGTTGGACCCGCGGGACCGAACCGGATTCATTCGGGATCAGAATCGAAACCAGTTGAGATTAGAATCGGAACGGTTAGAATCGGTCCGGATTTGATTCGGAACGGGATCCGACACTTTATGAAGCGGTTCCAAATCCACTCTTGAGATTTGGGATCGATCTAGAGCCGACTCAGAATCAGATTTGTCTTGGAACCACCTAGAATCGGAACGGGTAAGGTTGTCAATCTTGACAAAAACCCGAAATCTGACTTGAAACTGACACGCTAAAACGCGGGTTTGGGTTGCAATTTTCAACCCAAAAATATTTTTGGGCCGGGTTCGGGTTGGGTTGGTAAAAACCCGGGTCGGTTTTGGGTTTGAGTTGTCGACCGTTTTCAACAAGTAACTTGAAAACATTTTTTAAAAAGAAAAGAAACTATATTTTCTTATAGTTATGCTAGGCCTGTCAAACGGGTTATCCGTTCGGGTTTTGGGTCATATCTTTTCGGGTCAATATCCGTTCGGGTCATTAAACTTTCGGGTCATTTCGGGTTCGGGTCATTCGGGTTCGGGTCATTTCAGGTTCGGGTTGTAATAGTGTCAGATAGAATCGGGTTTCGTTATTTCGGGTCATGGTTACAGAAGTTTAATTTCTATAAGAATATACAACATATAGATTACAGAACTTTCAATACAATGCCTATTCTGAATTTCATTCGGATATACGAAGTTTAAATCAATTTTTTTGTCATATTTAATTGGGTCATTCAGGTTTGGGACAATTTATGGTCACCATTATTTCATGTTATTCGAGTTTGGCTAATTTTAAATTACTATTATTTCGGGTCATTTCGGGTTCGGGTCGGTTTCGGGTTATAAATTTTTCGGGTCATTTCGGGTTTGGGTCATTTCGAGTTTTACCCAATCGGGTTTCGGGTTTATTATATTTAAATATTTTCGGGTTCAATCGGGTTTCGGGTTCGGATAAAATGGACGGGTTTTCGGGTTGGGTCAAATTTTGATAGCTCTAGTTATGCAACATAACCCTAAAAATATCAATCATGTAACCATTTATGTCTTGGTGATTTTGTGTTAATTTGAATTGATAGTACAATATTTTTAAATTTTGGGTTGATTTCAGGTCGATTTTGGGTTGATTTTGGGTCGATTTCGGGTTGATTTCGGGTTGACGTCGGGTTGATTTCAGGTCGATTCGGGTTAATTTTGGGTGTCGGGTTAGTTTCGGGTTGATTTCTGGTAATCAGGTCGGTTCGGTTGACATAACATAACCCGTTTTAAGTTTGGGTCAGTCTCGGGTTGAGGTGAAACATGAGTAGGTCGGGTTCGGGTTGAAGTCAACCCGACCCAAAACCTGAAATTGGCAACCTTAGCAACGGATAGTCAAAATGACGTCATTTTTCCTCTTATGTTGTGTTTGGAAATATTATCGTTGGGATGGAACTGGAACCGGTGGAATCTTCCCAAACTAGTCAAAACGACCATTGGAGACTGGTCAAAACAATGTTTCGTCTCTTATGACGCAATTGGAAATGTTAGCGTAGGGATGGAATCGGAACTAGAGCCCAACAACTATATTTTGTGTTAAATGCTCTATAAATCGGTCGTATGCCCCGAAACACTATAAATACCCCATTTGATCACCACTCACAACTTTTCATCTCTTTCTCTCTCTTATTACTACTATTTTCTTGTGCAACTAAGCACTTTAACTACTAGAACAACTCATTTTCCACATTTCTAGCAAATGTCTAGAAGAGTCGGAAAGGAAACATTGCGAAACCCTACTTCCAAGTTCCTACCTCCAAATCGATCCAAATTTTGTTGTTGATGAGCAAGACCAAATCGGCGAGATGCAATTCGGGTATCAACAACAACAATATTCATCTTCAACATTCCCGCAACCCGGAAGTTATACAATTTCTCAACATGGGTCGAGTAACATGGGGTCAACATCAATGTCTTAATTTGGTAAGCTAGAATATTAGTTACAATTTTTTTCTACAAAAGTTCAATTTTAATTGTATTCTTAATTATAGTCTAAGTCTTTTATAAGTTTTTCCATTATAGGTACATTATCCAGTACGCCATAATCCGATGTCCACAGTCTCGATCAGGTGAAGGAGATGATCAAAGACATGCCAAAAACAGAAAGTAACCATCTTGAGTGTGGCCATATTTCATAAAGAAAGGAAATCCTACAAAGCCCGAAGTATACAAGCAATATTGCTATATTTGGAATGGAAAGTCCCATGGGAGGTGGGCATCGGAAAAGGATCCTTTGATAAACACTTGAAGATGCAACATATCTAATAGGATTCTACAACGGAAGGTACTAGCGGCCAAACTCAGCTTACCAGGTTTACACAACAACAACCCAATCCAGGTTTTTTTTCCATATGATAGAGAGAATGATTGATGGCATGCTAAATTAATGATTACTAAACAAATTCCTGTTAACGTTGATGAAAGCGCACACTTTGAACAATTTATTTGCACCACATTACAACCAAAATATAGGAAAGTGTCTAGAAACACACTAAAACATAAAGATTTTTACAACATGCTTACCAAAGAAAAACACTAATGGAAATGCTAGGAAGTTTTGAAGGTCGTGTTAGTTTGACTAGTGACAAGTGGTTGTCTACTACTAATGAAGAGTCTATTTGTGTTACTTGTCACTGGAATGATCGTTCATGGACACCACAATATTGTATCATTGCATTTGACATTTTTTATGATACACACACCTACCATAACCCTTTCAATAGAGAGTATTGCTATATTAAATGAATGGAACCTATTCTATATTTCTTTAATATATGCTTCTAACAACACTAAGTGTGCACAATATTTTAAAAATAGCTTGACATTCAATCTCTTGTATAATGGGGATTTCTTGCGTGTTAGATGTTGTGCGCATGTTTTGAATTTATGTGTTCGAGATGGTTTACATAATTTGACTGGTTTAATATATCCACTAAGAATGTGATGATAAAAACTATTAAATCGCATGTTGTAAAACAAGAATAAAAATTGTGTGAGCAAGCTAATGTACAACCTCGTCATTTTGCTCCTGACACCCTTACTAGATGGAACTCTACATATGAGTTATTTAAAAAAAACTACTAAGCATCAATTCATTCTATCTCCTGTTTATAACACTATGATTGTTCAATCTGTGATAATATAAAGACCTCTTATTTTTGAACTAATGTTATGATTGTGTATGGTGTTTTAAAATGTTTTAATAGTGCAACAAACACAACTTGTCATAAATGAATGCATCTCCATCTTCATTGTCATGTGAGAGAACAAGGTTGTAAGTAGGATTGATGGGGTTATTAATGATGTGATTGCTAAATGGTTGAGATACTTTAATGAATTCCCTTTGATTTATTGTTCTTGATCCAACAGTGAAAACAGATGGTCTAACCAAATTGCTTGATTGTTATTATAGTATAAATCCACAGGAAGCATCGATAGCGCATATGTTGAGAAATATGTGAAAAAAGTAGATAACATCTAGAGACTTCAAGATGACTATACCACAAAGTTTCGTCTAGGCGAGCTTTCTACTAGCAAGTGCTGGTGGTAGTGATTTCTCTTCCAAACCATCATATCCCGATAGCAAACGAAGTTCTTTGACTTCTAGTATTCTTTAAAGACCAAACTCTAGTTAATCCGGATATGGATATTGTATACCTGATGATTATCTTAACTTGAATTTTAGTTTTGATGATGATGAAGATGGTGATATAGATGTTCTTACATGGTGGCAAGTGTAAAAAATCAAGTTTCCCATCCTTTCAAGAATCGCTCAACATGTGCTAGCAGTTCCAGCATCAACAGTTTCTTTTGAGCCAACTTTTAGTGTAGGCAAATGAGTATTGAGTGAAAAGTGATCAAGCCTTGCACCGGATTCAATCTAGGTATGTGTTGAGAAGTATGAATGGGACTTAGCTGAAGCACTGTCTCAAGTGCGAGGACAAATGTATGAAGAACGTCATGATGAATGGTTTGAGTTGAATGAAGAAGAAGCGGAAACCTCTTAGAACTTCTATTTTGTACTCTTTTAAAATGTAGTAGTATTAATTTTCTTTTCATGTAATCTTGTAACCTCTTAGTATGTGTACTCTTTTCCCTTATTATGGTTTTCCCAATGGGTTTTTACCTTAATTAGGTAGTGAATTCATATTAATAGAATTCTCTTTATCTGAAATTGCAACATAAATTCTAAGTATTTTTATATCCTAAAACTTAATCAACACTAAAACAAAAAAACAAGGAAAAGTAGAAAAAAATTCATATCTAGAACCAGATCTGGAACTAAATCCAGAACCAATCAAGAACGGGCTGGAACCAGCAGAAAACCAAGACCGAAGGTGAATATACACTTAGAAACAGACCAGAACCGCCCTAAAACCGGTTATGTCCAGTTCTGAATCTAAATCCCTTTGTCCAGAACTGGAACCAGACCTTGGGCACCATTAACTCTTGACCTTGATAGGGGGAACCCATTTGGTTTTTAATCTTCATGGTGGGTTCATAGTGGTCCAGGCACCACGACAAATCCTGCTTTCGTCTAGATATCATATTATCAGGATGTTTTTGTGAAACAGTAATTAAAAAAAACCTATACATGGAAAAAGTTTTGTTATTGATTATTATTTCCATTTTATTCAAATTTAGAGTAGATCGTTAGAGTTAATAAACGGTGAAGTCTTTCATTTTTTTCTTTTTCAATTTTCATTTTCATTTTGATCCCTCATAGATTCAAATTAGAAAAGATGTTTTAAACATATAACGTCAAGAATGATAATATATATATGTAACTTCAAGAGTTATTACTAAAATGTACATATTTGATTACTATAATATTACACAGATATGTAATGACATGTATACTACTCCCCCTATTCCATATAGATAACTTTCTAGCTTTGGGCACAAGATTTAGGGAGGAAAAAATAGAAAATTTACCTTTACTTTTTGCATTGGAAATTGAAGTAAATTGAAAAATAGAGTTGTGAGTGAAACGATGAGGGGTAGAGTTGGAAAATAAAGGACAAAAAAATCAAAACATCTTATATTTTTGAAAATATGTGAAGATTAAAAAAATCATCAATAAAAAAAATTTGTGTGCTTATGTGATCACCAATAAGATAAATGCACGAATCGGACTTTTATGGCACTTAATTGTGTTTGAACTATATTGTCCTTGTTGTATTCTCTTGAACATTTAGTTTGTATAATTCATGAAATGTATGAATGAGAATGAGGAGTATGTGTAAATGTTGTGTACTTGAGTAGTGTATTGAAGTATGGTATGGAAGTAATGACTTCTACTAATTCCTACCATCTAACTCCTAACTTGAGTAATGAGTAAAATGGAATGAGTAGAAGTCCGATATAGTTTCGCCACGCGTGAGGATTAGGAAACACAAGAGGTTGGATCCGAATCCTGGCTGTAATCTTTTCCATGGACCAAATCCCTTGAATGGGTATCATCCTGGATTAGTGGGCCACCCTAAAGCCCGGTGGTGGGATGTAGTAATCCCTGCCCGGAGGTCATACCGACTTGACTTGAGTAAAGTAAGTAAGAAGTAAAGTATTGTATGAATATCGGTTTGACTATTGTAAGTCATTGACTTTGAGTAAAAGAGTATTAAACACCCGATTAACCCGGGTGTGTAATGAAGCTAACAAGACTTATGTATGAATTGGAGAAGTGTATCTCTGTAATGCGGTGAGTATTCGCTAAGTATAAATGGTTGACTTGTAATGTCTTCCTTGCATGTATTGTATGTATGTATGTCCTGTGAAATGAATGTATTGAATTGTATTGTGTAAAGCATGTATGTATGTATGAATGAAACGAACCGCATGTATTCGACCAAATAGTTGGCGTACCCTCGCTAGTACGCGGGGTATGCGGTTATCATATGCAGCGTAAGCTGAGCCCCTTGGGGCGATGTTTTTATTCTACAGGTACCCGCGAGGCGTGATGGTCGAGTAAGGACCAGAAAGAATTCTTTTGGGGTAGTTAGTAGATTGGAACGGTGTACCGAGTTGTACATGGCTAAGGCCTTTTTGAGTAGCCGGTGTACCATGTGGTTCACCTTTTTGGGATAATGAATATTGATTGAATAGAAAGGAGTAGATGTACAAACTCTTAACTTTTGGGAATAGACTTGGAATGTAATTTATATATTATGGATACTCGGTAATCAAGTGTAAGTAAGTATTTGGTATTGCAAAGTATGTAACATGTATCCGGTATATTCTAATCGTCAGACCGTTACTGTAAGTAGTAGTAGTCTTGTTAGTCTTGGATGGCTAACGGCGTTGTATCACCCGCTGGGAGTAGGTAAGTATTCCGCTGCGAGTAAGGTAATTAAGGAAATGATTAGAGGATAATGGAAGGGTTAGCGGTTGGGGTGTTACAAAAAGTGGTACTAGAGCGAAGTCTCGCTCTGATGATTAGAATGCCGAGTGTAGTGATTACCGAGTTAGGTTGTAAACCGTTTTACTACGGAGAACTAGAAACCTAACTTGGAATGACCGTTAATGTTAACGGATACCCTTGACGTCTGCAAAGACAATACCATTGTTTGAATCAAGACCGTATGGTCACAGTATCTAATGTAATCCACACTTGTTCAGATGTCAGGACGAGGTCCAGGCCGACCCAGAGGAGGGGCCAACGATGGACCGGGCGCGCAGACGATAGCTGAAATCGTCGCCACCACAGTAGCACAGATGCTATAGTAAGTAATTACCGTTGTACAACAAACACAGCAAAATCAACAACATCAGCAACAACAGCAGCAGCCCAACCCGCCTCAACCCCGTGAAACAAATTGGGTAAAGGCCATCGCCGACCTTCGACCTCCATACTTTAGAGGCGAGAGCGACCCCGCCAAGCTCGAGGCCTACCTCTCCGAGATGGAGACGGCATTTGAGACACTTGAGACTCCCGCTGGAGTCCGAGTGAGGATAGCTGCGTATTACCTCAAGGACGCGGCTATGGATCGGTGGAAGCTCATCAAGGCCGAGCATGTAGCCGACCCCGCATTCGGTTGGGAAGCATTCACCTCTCTCCTCCGATCTAAGTACTATCCCGAGCATGTCAAGACCAAGAAACGGCTTGAGCTCGATGCCCTAAAGATGACGGAGAAGATGACGGTTGATGAGTATTACCGCACCTTCACCTCTCTTCTCAGACTTCTACCCGACCTTGGGTATACCGGCCAAGTCTTGGTTGACCGCTTCTACGGCGGATTGAGCCATCGACTCCGGTATGGCATGGGATTCGCACGGTTTACCTCCCTTCAGGTAAACAAAGTTGAACCCTTAAAAGCCATGAGCAATGTGAATTAGTATTCCCGTATGTAAAATGTGTAACCTAATGCCCAAGTAATTCAGGAGTGTTACCACGCTGCATCTCGATTTGAGATCACCTGCCAGCTAAGATGAGGAGCAAGCGCTGAAGCGCAAGGTGAGCAGCAAGGGTAACACCTCCGACGACCATAACCAAACCAAGCCATGGAAAAAAAGAAAGGGAAGTACTCCCACCAGAAGAACACCCCTGGAGACGGTGCCCATGCTGAGAAGGGCAAGGCAGCTGAGCCGTTACAGCTTGCCTACACCGCACCAAGGGCAGCGAAGCCACTGAGGTCTCAGCCCTACAAGGGTAAGAAACCAAAATTTCATTAGTACACTTGTGAATTAGTATGTATGCGGAGTATTGTAAGTATACCGAACCTCGCTAACTTGAGAGCTATAGGTTCTGGATTTGGCCATGGTAAGAGCCAAAATGATGGCCGCAGCTATGTGTGCCGAAACTGCAACAAGGATCATCCCGGCACCGATTGCCAAGGAAGGGAGATCCGCTGCTACAATTGCCAGAAGCCGGGACACCGTGCTAATGCATGCCCAGAGAACTCCAAGCCCAAGGGCAACTATCAGGGCTACAAGCAGCGTGAAAGCAAGGAGGTTGCATCTGGCGATGCTCATGCCCAACACACCTCACAGGGACAGGGGTCCCGAGGTCCGCAGAAGGGCGCACCGCAGAGACAGCCAGCCTTACACATCATAGACCATGACGGGACCGGTACTAAATCTGGCCCAGGTATTCACCGTAACCTTTAATCCTTGGAGAGCATGTCTAATTGTTGAAATATTTGTATGAATGGATGCATGAATGCGTAAGTACTTGAAGTGTGAAATTGAGCATGAGTAAGTAAAATGGAAGTATGTATTGAGTATGAAATGAATTAGTGAGCCTAGAACTCACGCTAGATGAAATTTAACACCTTAGGGAAATTCCTATCTGTTACCCAATATCTTCAAACCCCCTCATGAAGAGACCGACATCGCCACTCACCACTTCAACAACGAGCAGTGTCAGGTCATCCGCCCAGGTATGATCTTATTAAAAGGATACCTGACACCTGTAGCACAAGTTTCAATCATCCGACGATGCAACGAACTAGGAATGGGTCCAGGAGGATTTTATACACCCGAATTCCCCGGTGGAGCAACAATGAAGCTGAAAATGATGTGCTTGGGAAAGGATTAGAACCCTTATACCAAGACATACCAAACGACGCGAGCAGGAGACGGAGCCACACCTCCATCAATACCCATTGAATACCAAACGCTTGTCACACAAGCTGTAGAAATTGCACAGTAGTACGAAGATGAACCAATCCTTGCACTTGAAGCAGACCTCTGTATTGTCAACTTCTATGAGAAAGAAGGATGACTTGGCTTACACCAAGATAAGGACGAGACGACGGAATCTCTTAAACTAGGAGTGCCCGTAGTGTCTTGGTCCATTGGTGACGATGCCGTACCTCGTAGAGAAATTGGTATTGAGATCAGGAGATGTTCTAATCATGGGTGGAAAATCAAGGCTGTTGTATCACGGGATCAAGAAGATCAAGTTGAATACGGCACCACCGCAATAATCAATGCCACACACATGAAACCAAAACGCCTGAACCTTACCTTTAGAAAGTATTAACCTTGTAGTAGCATGTAATCCAGTAGTAACGTGTATTAGAGACACAATATGTATGATGGTTGGTTTATTCAATAAAGGCAGTGTTGGTTATTAAATTCCACTTGTGTTCCACCATCGTTACTTATAATCTTATGAATCAATAGGTTGTGGACTCAGTACCAAAGGTAACCTGAGTATCCTCACCGAAGAGCAAGCTGGCAAAAGCGGCACCATTCTAACGGGAACATTCCCAGTAAACGGCATCGAAGCCTCAGTACTATTCGACTCTGGTGCCTCTCACACCTTTGTATCGCCATCATTTGCAAAGAGGTTGGGGCTAGACGCAGATGAGCTACCAAATTTCTTGGTTACTCTTCCGTCGAAGGAGCGAGTAAAGTGTACTAAGTACTACCACACCGCCACAATTTGAATCAAAGGCGAAGCGTTCCCCATCTCCTTCATTGAATTCAACGGGTTGGGGTTCGACTTAATAATTGGAATGAAATGGTTGGAGCGGCACAAGGGACGGATCCTATGCGCCGAGCACCGATTGCTGCTCAAGAGTCCATCTGGGGTCACTGTTTCATACCGCCAGAGGCCGAGAGAGCCTTCAACTATAGTCATCTCCGCTATGGCAATGTACCGGGAGCTTAGAAAAGGACATGATGGTATTTATGCCATGTGCAAGATCTGGAGAGAGATTCAGAGTTCAATGCGGATGTAGCAGTAGTCTCAAATTTCCCGATGTATTCCCGAAAGAGCTACCTGGTATGCCACCACAGAGAGCAGTAGAGTTTGAAATCGACCTTGTACCTGGTACTGGTCCCATCGCTGGGGCACCATACCGTATGGCACCCGCAGAAATGATAGAGCTTAAAGAGCAACTACGTGATCTACTCGACAAAGGGTTTATACGCCCGAGCGTATCACCCTGGGGGGCACCGGTCCTCTTTGTTAAGAAGGACGGTAGTCTCCACCTCCTTCTCGATTACCGTGAATTGAATGCGGTCACTGTAAAGAACAAGTATCCATTGCCACACATCGACAACCTGTTCGATCAGTTGAAGGGAGCTTCGGTCTTTCTAAGATTGATCTCCGATCCGGATATCATCAAATTGCTATCAAAGAGCAAGACGTAGAGAAAACAGCATTCCGAACAAGATATGGCCATTACGAATTCACGGTGATGCCATTCGGGTTTGTCTAACGCACCAGCCAAATTCATGGACTTAATGAATCGATTATTCAGTGATCAGCTGGACACTTCAGTAGTAGTATTCATCGACGACATCCTTGTGTATTCGAAGTCAGTAGAAGAGCATGAAGACCATTTGAGAAAGTACTTGAGACACTACGCGAGAATCAGCTGTATGCGAAATTCTCCAAATGCGAGTTTTGGCTAGATCAGATATCTTTCCTCGGTCATGTCATCTCGAGCGCGGGTATTTCAGTAGATCCATCCAAAATCGAAGCAGTACGATCATGGCCTAGACCTAAGACGGTTACCGACATCCGGAGCTTTCTTGGTTTAGCCGGTTATTACCGGAGGTTTGTAAAGGACTTCTCAAAAGTCGCTAAGCCCATGACGACATTGATGAAGAAAGATGCACCATTTGTATGGACAAACGAGTTCGAGGTATCCTTCTAGAGCCTAAAAGACTCATTGACCTCAGCGCCAATTCTCACACTTCCAAAGGGCACAGAGGGATTTGAGGTGTATTGTGATGCATCGTGCAAGGGCATGGGATGCGTACTCATGCAGCATGGCAAGGTTGTAGCTTACGCATCCCGTCAGCTGAAAAAGCATGAGGAGAATTACCCGACACACGATCTAGAGTTAGGAGCTATTGTCTTCGCCTTGAAGATATGACGACACTATCTCTATGGGTAAGCATCACCATCTACTCCGACCACAAAAGTTTGCAGTATGTATTCACCCAGAAAGAACTGAATCTAAGATAGAGGAGGTGGATGGAGTTCCTCTCAATTACGACATCAACCTCCAGTATAAAGAAGGGAAGGCAAACGTTGTAGCCGACGCCCTGAGTCGTCGAGCACACTCGCTCCATTCGCTACTCGCTTCTTCTAGCTTGGTTGACGAGGTGCGAGACGCTCAGTTGAGCGACCCTTACTTCACAGAGATCAGACAGAAAATCACAGATGGTACCTTCGAGAGCCAAAAGTACGACTTTGAATTGCATGAAGATGGTCTGATCCGATTGAATGACAGATTATTGCAAACTGTAATTTGACCTACAAAAAGCTAATAGATCTGATCAAAATAGATTCGTAAAGCAATTCACTACACTCATGAAATTTATTAAAAAGCGAGCATAACATTAATTGTATCAAAGTATAATTAAATTAAAACCGTAAAATATATTGCATAAATAATACAAACTCTAATAACCATTCCCAGAGTATAAATATTCTAGCCTAGCATATTAAATAGATAAACCAGAGACAAGATTCGTAGAGAAATCATCTGTCGTCGACTCGGATCGTTCTGCTATTTGTATACGTGGGACTAGAGGTGGATATGGTGGAATGAAAAGAA
>JAIOTZ010001995.1:0-25506 GCA_023374045.1 Limonium bicolor
AATGTGAGTATAATGTGTGGTATAAACAGGTTGTGAAAATGAGCCATTGTGAGCTGAAGTAGTGTGTGAGCAAAGTAAGAATTATAGGGGAGACTATGTCAAATTTTGTGCAGGAATGAGAGGACTTAAGTGTTTAAGAAGAGGAAGTAACCTAGGTGGTAGCTAGGTGTATTTGGAGAGTTTAAAAGGAGTGTTTAGTATCTTGAAACAGATTTGGATATGAGGGTGTTAAGAGGATGGAACTAGGATATGAGTAAGGTATTTAAGATGCTAAGAGTGGCACTATGTAAGGGAGTATTGGAGTATAAGAGTTGAGGGAAAAATCTGTAGCAGAGAGAAGAAAACAAAATCTGTAACAAGAGGTATTGGATTTCATTGGAGGAATTAGGAAGAATGAGAGTACAAGACTTAGTAAAATGAATGTTGGACTTGGGTATAGATGTTGTAATTGCTTGGAAATGTACTTGGGATGCTAGTAATGGTATTGGTAGTAGAAGTGTTGGATGGGAGAATTGAGTTTTAAAAATCTGTAGCAAAAGAGAAACAAAAACTGTTGCATGTGTTGAAGATGAAGTGAGAAAAATTGTGTAAGTTGATTTGAAGTGAAAAATGAATTTGATGGATGAACTAAGGTGAATTAGAGGATTTAATTAGTGTTTAAACATGTAGTAAACATGTGGAAATGAGTAGGAAAAGATTGGGTGAGAATTGAGGTGAATTTGGAGCCCAAAGTAGATAATTAAAAGGGGTTCTGCAGCCGACCTACCCAGGCGACCTACCCCAGACTGGGTCGGTCGGGCCGAATTCTGTAACTCGGGTGCTCTCTGCAGCCGACCCACCCAGGCGACCTACCCAGAGTGGGTCGGTCGGCCTTTATAAAAAAAAATTAAATTAAATTTAAAATAATTAGATAAATATAAAAATAATACATATATAATAAATATAATATATATATATATATATATATATATATATATATATACATATATATATATATACATATATATATATATAATACATACATATATATATATATATATATATATATATACACATATATATATACATACATATATATGTGCATTAGTAAGGCGTTAATGCTAAAGTAAAGAAGGTAAGAAAGTTGTGAATATAAAGAACATTAGGTTATACCGAAATAACGGGATAACGGGGTAAGTACGGGAGTAGTAATTATGTATGTATTGTAATGCTTAGTATTAATTGAATCATTTGACATGTAGTCATTGGTTCGAGAATAAGGATCGAGGAACAAGGGTGAACCAAAGGGACAAGGGAACACCCGGTAAAGTAAATTCCGGTAAAAAGGTATGATTTCTTCATGCTCTGTATCCTAACCTGGTTACCCCGATTTGTGTGCTTATGTGATCACCAATAAGATAAATGCACGAATCGGAATTGTAATGCACTTAATTGTGTTTGAACTATTTTGTTCTTGATTGTATCTTCTTGAACATTTAGTTTGTATAATTCATGAAATGTATGAATGAGAATGAAGGGTATGTGTATGTAATGTGTACTTGTGTATTGTATGGATGTATGGAAATGAAGTACTGACTTCTGCTAATTCCTAACAATCTAACTCCTAACATGAGTAATGAGTAAATGGAATGAGTAGAAGTCCGATATAGTTTCGGCCACGCGTGAGGATAAGGAAACACAAGAGGTTGGATCCGAATCCTGGCTGTAATCTTTTCCATGGACCAATCCCCTTGAATGGGTAGCATCCTGGATTAGTGGGCCACCCTAAAGCCCGGTGGTGGGATGTAGTAATCCCTGCCCGGAGGTCATACCGACTTAACAGGAAGTAAAGTATGTAAGAAGTAAGTATCGTATGTGTATTGGTCTTGACTGTTGTAAGTCATTGACCTTGAGTAAATGAGTATTGAACACCCGATTAACCCGGGTGTGTAAAGAAGCTAACAAGCCTTCTGTATGAATTGGAGAAATGTATCTCCGTATTGCGTATTGAGTATGTAACGAGTATGTATTGTGTATGTGTATTCTGGAGGATGGTAAGTAAGTATTGGTTGACTTGTATTGTCTTCCAAGCATGTATTATACTGTACGTATGTATGTGTACCTTGTGTAGTATTGTAGTACCGTGAATGAAAGCATGTATGTATGTATGTATGTATGAAAGTATGTATGCATGTATGTAATGCAAAATGAATTGCATGTATTCGACCAAATGGTCGGCGTACCCTCGCTAGTACGCGGGGTATGCGGTTATCATATTCAGCGAAAGCTGACCCCCTCGGGGAACGTTTTTAGTGTGCAGGTACCGAAGCGGATGTGGTCAAGGTGAGAGACCGGTGACTACACTTGGATAGTTAGAAGTGGAATGTAGAGGTGTACTAAATGGCACACCCTTGTACTTAGGAAGTAAGTAGTAGTGAGGAATGGGTAGATGTAGACTCTTAATGAGTACACATGAACTTGGGAGAAGCATTGTATTTGTATAAGGAATTTAGTAAACTCGGTTATGTACATTGTACTGTATGGTATTGTAAAGGAGCAAAGTATTGAATGGAACATGGTAGCATTTATTAGTAAATGGAGTATGTATTGTAGATGTGTAGTACTCGGGATTCCGGTCCTTCAGACCGATGCTGTATGTAGAAGTAGTAGTCTTGTTAGTCATGGGTGACTAACGGCATTGTATCACCCACTGTATGTAAGTATGTATCCGCTGCGTGAATCTGGAAGCACGAGGAGATTGGACAGTAATGACCGTATTAATGGTAGGGGTGTTACACATTTAATCCCCTATATATTATATATATATTCTTCTTTTTTTGTATCTAACCCCTTTAATTCTTTTATAACTTCATAATTTATATTCCTAAAATTCCCAACAAAATTCCCCACTGCTTTTAATTAATTTATATCTTATGTTTCCTCAAAATGCGGTCCTCACCCCATTTATAAATCTCTTGTTCTTTTAAATGTTTATAAGTTTTATAACTTACTTAAATCATGTTATGATTTAATAATTCTCATTAATATTTTCCTAGGGTGTTCGTAGGTGGTTATGTTTGTTATAATTTCATTTAACACCAAAAATCTATATAATTCTTTTTCTCACTCCAAAATTCCATAATTACAATTTAATGTTCTAAATAGATAATGTAACACGGCTTAAACATAAGGCCATAAATATAACTTAATTTAGCTGAAAAATAGCATTATAATGTTCTTAAAATTTTACTAATGCCCCACGGTTCTATTCCAGTTTTCCTATAAATCATTTCCCCATCATTTTATAAGAGATATTCTTGACTTTGGTGAGTCATTTCCCCTTAGTTCCAATAGTCTAACATTTCACGTAACTTTCTATACATATTGTTGATGTTATTTTGATTGGCAAACTCAGTTCAATACTTACGAGTACAAAAAGACCAATACCAGGAGACGCGCGTCAGTCCTAAACGGAGGGAACAAAGAAAGAAGATAAAATATCTTAAATAGGATTTTATCTATCTGTTAAAGATAAATAAAATCTACGCTTATGAACTGTAATTTAATTCTCGATATCTATATATGAGGTTGTAATTTTCGGGTTAAAGGTTAAGGTTTTACGCAGCAAAAACCTATAGGGAAACACGGGAAATAACAGGCTGAGGATTTAATGTGAAGTAATTCACGGCACAGTTTCGTCAGACTAGGGTATTATGATCTGAAGTTATCCACGGGGTAGAACTTCGGATATTAGAGGCTGAGGGATAGATAATTTCTTAATGTGAGTTGAGTAGTTATACTCGTGAGGTTATAGAGAAGTACTTGTTGTACGTGCAATACTTGTATCAGGTGTGATACGTGTTTATATAAAAGTCGTTTGAGTTCTTCTTTTAATTATTCCTATTTGCTGTTCTTCATCAGTATCATACTCACGCGGTAGGATTCAACAATTGGTATCAGAGCAAGGTTACCTTTTATTTCGAAGAAAACTTCTTCAGGGTAGATCGTGATGAATTCCTACAGTGTTAAACCTCCGAAGTTGACAAAGTTCAACTACACCAGCTGGTGCGAACAGATGGAAGATCAACTGATTTCCATCGATCTCCAATTGTGGGACGTAGTTACCGAAGGCGCCCTGAAACCGAAGTTTGAGCAGGACGGAGTTACCAAGGAGAAACCTAGGGCTAGCTGGAGTGAAAACGACAATAAGCTGATAAGTAAGAACAGGCAAGCTCGGGGGATCATTATGTCGTCGTTATCAGACTCAGACCAACAAAAGGTATTGGGGTTGCGCACTGCTAAGGAGGTCTGGGAATTTCTCAAAACTGCGTATGCTGGAACGGATTCGGTTAAAAAGGCTAAAGGGAAGCAGCTCAAAAGACAGCTTGATAACTTCAAGATGTCGGACGATGAGACTATATCTGAGACACTTGAGAGGTTTGACAAGATTTTATGCGAGCTCAAGACTGTCGGGGTAGCTCTTGATAATGATGTAGTGAACGAGAGATTTATATACAGTCTCGGTAAAGACTGGCTAAACTTCACCACATTGTTGGAGTCTACAAAGGATTTGTCAAAATTGTCCTTTGACGACCTGGGTTCAGAACTGACAGTTTACGAGGGGAAGATGAGAGGGGAACTAGTTAATCTGAGTGTGAACAAGGACTTGGCACTGAAGGCCAAAAAAGTCTCGAATTTAAAAGAGAAGGAAAGTGAAAATACAGATGAGGATGAGGAGATTACCATGATAGCCAACGAGATTAGAAAGATATTTGGAGGAAGGCGAGGATCAGGATCTAGGTTTGATAAAACTAAATCCAAGAAAGACCAGATTATATGCTTTCGGTGTAATAAACCAGGGCATGTGGTAAAAGATTGCACACTAAAGCCAAAGGAAAGCTTCCATGACAAAGACAAGAAATTTACAGAAGCTGCGGCTGCAGCGGGGACAAGACGTCTCAGACACAGACTCAGAAACAAGAGGAAACAACACAGGTGTGTATGACGGCAGTGGTCGAGGAAGATGAAAACGTAAGTGCAGCATCAAACCAAGACTTTTGCATGATGGCTAGTGAAGATTGGAAGAAAGTTCTTGAGGCTGATGAGGTAAGTCTTGAACTCGTTGAAAGTGCTCTCAATTCCTTATCTAAGAAAGAGATTTTTAATTTGCTAACCTCTGCTGTTGTTAAAATTAAATTGCTTGAGTCAAAGTTGTCTGAATTAGAGCTTGTAGACACCAAAAATTCTCACCCCATAAAGCAAATTCCAGAATAAGAAACACAATAAGAGGGGTCGTCGCCTTTCTTTTTCAAAAACGTATTAGCGTGCGTGCCAAAACAAAACCATTGTTTTATATTCTTTTTAAGCATTTCGTAAAAACACAATTTTTCGAAAATGAATTTCCATCGACAGTCCAGTTTCAAGGTCGTCCCCTTTTGTTTATTCACTTATTTTATTATATTTTGTTTTGTTTATATTCTATTATTTATTTATTTTATTTATTTATTTTTATTCATCTATACACCTTTTCTTATGTTTTATTTATTTATTTTTTACTATTAACGTTGGTATTTTTATTATCATTTCAGTTCACTTCTATTTAGACACTTTTATTTTCATCTTACAAACCCAATCCACACTTAGTTGAACTCTGGCCTAGCCCAAACCCTTAAACCCATTCTAGCCCCTAGTATTGGACCTACCAAACCCAAACAACACAAAGCCCACCCAAAAAAAACCCTAGTGCCCTCAAGTTACTCTTCCACAGCAACAATCCCCGGAGGTGATTATTTTTTGGTCACTCTCCCCGCTTCATGGATCTCCTTCGGCCAAGACTCTACTCCCTGCTCTCGATAGTCTTCTCCTTCAACCATGGACAACAGACGACACCAACATCATTCTCGCCCTTCTGTCTAATTCCCTTTCCAAGAATCTTTTGCTCTTCTCAATTCAGAGAAGCATCGAATGCTAGAAATCTCATCTCTTCTTCTACCTTCTTTCTCACTTCCGCCTTGAACCACCCCTATCGACAACGGGAAACACCACCGATTTTGAAGCCCAGAAGCAACGAAGCTAGCCGACATCATTCTCTTCTCCCTCAATCACTGTTTCCTTTTCTTTCTCCTTCAAAACAAAAAAACTGGCGAACTAAAACCAACACTCCGGAACTCTTCGATCTTCAAACCTGCACCCGAAAATCGCATACCCACACTCCATCTCCTCTGGTCTCTGTGTCGATCTTCAATCCCTGTTGCATCTTCTCCCACAACCCGAAATTGTGATTAGAGTAACTTTTGGCATCGATTCTCCATACTCTGAAACTCACTGCTACAAATCTCTTAATTCTTGATGAATCGCGAGTTATCCTTGCGAATATTTCATTGGTTTCGCTCCGACTCTGGTATTTTGAGGAACTCCTGTTTGTCGATTGGACAAAACCAACCTCGCGGGCTTTACAACATCCAGGCCTATTTCCTCGTTTTTCACTTTGAATGTTCTTTTCTTTCATGCATTACTCCCTAATTTGGTTTCTGTTCTCTATCGAGTTTGAATCCCTTCAGACTCTGTGACCGATTTGCTTTACTGTCGATTTGTGAACTAGGGGCTTGCGGTCGATTTTTAATTATTTTTGTGTCTTCTATATACGTTGTCTGTCTTCTTCCTCTTCATATTAAATTTTTGTTTTCTTTCTAAGTTAACCGATGAAACAGGAGTCTAACATCATTTTCTTCATTTGCTGCAGGTGACTGATGAATATGATTTAGTGCCCACGTTTTCCTTTGTTTCCTGTGCATAATTGTTTCCGCGGTATATTTATATGCATTTGCATTTCGACTAAGGTATTAAACTGAAACCGTTTGGACTATTTCAGGGGAGCTTGGTGGCTGCGCAAGTTACAGTTGGTGAATTTGAACTTGGTGTCCATTTCTTTCTGATTACTTTCTAATATGGCTTAATTCAACTGTGCCTTCTAGCGACAAATTGAGGGCCGATCTTCATGTTGTTCTAGCCTTTTGGGTCGGTTTGCAGTATTCAAATATCTTCTGTTTATTCTGACCCGAAGTTTTGGTGCTCATATTACGACTGAGATGTTAATTTGATTTGAGACATATTTTGACCTTTGCTTTCGTGTTTTGGTTGAGGTACCTGTACCCTAAATTTCTGATAAAATAAAAGTTGTTTAGCAAGGAGCAGATGACCTGGGTTCTGAGATTTGACTGGGCTAGTGAACTTCTGTTGGGCATCCTTGGCTTGACTCTCGTTCTGCTGGGTTTAGAAACATCATCGGTCATTTTTTTTTACTACATCAATCGTTCGTATATATTCCGCATTTGTTTGACTTGGAATTCGATCTTGAGATATGTTAATGCACTTTGGGATCGTTGCTTCACCTCTTGTGTTTTGATATGGACTTGGAAATTCTTACTCTCAGCTCTCTTTTAATCAAGAACAGTTGCTCCTTACGCATTTTATGGGTTTGGAAATGTTGTTACCTGCCCCTTCGCTCATCAATGTTTGGCCTGGAAGCTATGTTGTTCCCAATGCCCTTACTCCCTTGCATCTTGACATCCAGCTTGGGAATCATGCTGTTTACAGTGCTGATTTTACTCCTTCGCGCTATTTGTTTAATTCCATTCCGTATATGCTTATTTTATTCTGTTTTGATGCTTTGACTGAGGTGCACCCACTTTGATACTTGGGCTGGATCTTTAATCGCTGATTGAGATTGTGGACGTTTGGGCCTCGCTCCTCGTTTGTCCAGCCTTTTCGTTGTCAAGTTTGAGGCCCCACTGTTGCCTTGATATAACTCCTGTGGGCCATCCTGGTTTGTGGGCTGATTTCTGTCCGACCCGTTGTATCTGCACATATGTTCAACTGAATACAGGTGTTCCTTGCCTTGCTTGGGCTGTGCTATGAGTTAGCTGGACTACGCTGAGTTTGACTTGGACTTCACGTTTATGCTATGCGTTTGGGCTTGGTACTTCATGGGTTTGAAAGCCTTACTGGTCAGCTACCTCGTCTCAAGCAATATTGCTTATTTCTTTCTTCACGCCCTAAATTCGGTTTGGAAATTAAAACTGCTTCAGATTGAAACTTGTCCCTTGCGCATTGATTTGGTTTGGAAACTGATTTGATACTAGCATGTTTCTTGTCCCACTGCGCTTAGATAAGAACATTGAATTGAGTGATAGTTGCCCTATGCTATAATTGTGTAGATAAATCATTCATTGGCTGGATGGTCTTTATTAACTCTTCATCTTAGAGGGAAATGATATAAACCCTTCTAGGTATGATCCCACATGACTCACAACGTCACATCTTTGATACTACACTTCGGTTTGAGTCATAATCTAAGATGGCGAATTAATTTGAGTAGCAACCCCAATGCTTGATTTATCTTACGATCCTTAGCATTTGTTGGCAGCTTGAAACTCTTTTCTATGTTCTCGGGTGGGGTGTGGGAGATGATTAGATTGCCCCCTTTCCTCCCATTGAGAGGGGCCGTATGATCCCATTGCACACACCCCAACCCTCTTACATTTCATTACTAACTACTCTTGTATATCTTTGTCTTTGTTCTTTGACATGTACATAATGCTCGTGGAACGGGAAATTGCTATAAGAGTAAAAAACGGGACTTTGGGCTTGGACTACCGGGGTCTCCACTTCAAACATGTGTAACGGTTGGTGCACTTCTTGCTGATCCTTTCAGCTCAAGTGAGGCGGCGTCGATGCGACCCCCCATAGCAGCTTTAGATTTAAACTTTTCACTTGTATTTGTATCAATTTGTAATTCGTTTATTGTTTTCACTTTTGATCGTAGTGTTGTGACTTATTCATTTTCGTGACATCATCCCATAACCGTTACATTATTCTCTTGCTTGCAACCTTTGATTGACTTTTGAAAGATAGTAAATAGGATAAGACTAACAATTGGTTAGCAACCCATATAGTAGGACTCATCTTGTTAGTTTTTGAGAGTTATAGATTTAAATAATTCTGATTCGTTACCTAGATAGCTTTGATGATTCGTTCTTGTATATACATTTCTTGTACTACTTCTGAAATTCATTTCATACGTACATAACTTAAGCTTTTAAAACCCATGTCCACATGTATGTAATTACTCAGACAGATTCAGAATTCTTTTCTCACATATATTTGCTTTATTCGGATAGCTTTTGAAATCCATGTTTGTATGTATATTTGTTTATATAGTCTTGGAAATTCATCTCCACATATCGTTTGCTCATCATTCCTTGCCTATGATTTTGTAAGTGTATGGACTGATCTTGTTTGGGCCCATGTAACTCTTGGCCCAAATATAATTTTGTTCAGGTTCGGTCCATAACCAGCCAAACGGGCTGGAACAGGTGGCCCTAGAAAGCCAATCAGATTGCCCTCTTAGTGTATTTTAGAAAAGCCCTAGGTTTGGGGTATCCTTAATGCATACGGGTCCTAGACACGGTCCACATGAGGAATACCCGTTTCTCTTAAAATTTTCCAAATCATCCTCTAAAGTCAGAATAAAATTCACAATCAATCGATCATCCAATTCCAAATCAATTTAAAGATCCAATGAGTCAAATTCCACTTCAAAATCAAACTCTCTCATACTCTCACACCAAACACACTTCAGAATCAAATTCTCTCATACTCACTCATCATACGCTCTCCAAAATCAATCCTCTCATACTCCAAAACCAGATATCCTTCATGAATTCTTCGAAATCAAAGCTCTTTGCACTCAACATTAAATACTCTTCATACACTCATTAGACACACTTCAACCTCACAAAGCATTTGAAATGCTTCCAAAAGTTCTAAGATCAAACTTCAAACTCCTTCCAAACTCCAATTGTCTCATAGATTCAAATCATCTTCCAATCTCAATTTCAAAGGCTAAATCGAGCCCAATTCTAAGCCCCAAATCCAACTCATTCATAAGGCCCAATCCGGCCCATATTTCAAGGCCTAAACCTGGCCTAATTTCAAGGCCCAAACCTGGCCCAATTTCAAGGCCCAAATTCGGCCCATTACCTTAATTCGATCCCGATTTAGTTTCAAATCCAAACCCGAATCAAATTCAAGTTCAATTTCAATCCAATTCAATCAAATCCAATTCCAATCCAGACCCAATTCAATTTCATTCCAATTCAATTCAAAATTCTTTTCATTCCCAATTCAATTCAACTTCATTTCCATCCCAAATAATTCCAAACGTCGTAAATCTCAAACTCCTTGAAACTCCAAACTCCGGAGAACTCAAGCATCTCGAATCTCTAAGTGTCTCAGCAGCTCAACAGACTCGAATGTCTCAACAGCTCAACATACTCGACCGTCTCAACAACTCAACAGACTCGAACGTCTCAGCAGCTCAACAGACTCGAATGTCTCAACAGCTCAACAGACTCGACCGTCTCAGCAGCTCAACAGACTCACTGTCTCAACAGCTCAACAAACTCGAATTTCTCCACAGTTCAACAGATTCGAACATCTCAATAGACTCATCAAATTCAAACACCTCGAAAACCCTCAGCTCCTCAAAAAGCCGAACCCCTTGAAATTTGGTAATCCTTTCAAGCCCCAAATGTCACAGACCCGAGCGTCTCACAGATTTCATCATTTCAAGAATCTAAATGTCTCATAGAGTTGAGCATCTCACAGACTCTCACACCTAAAACTCCCAAAACTCCCAAATCCCCAAAGGCTCTGAACTACGTAAGGTCTGATCTCGACAGGGAGTTGAGTACGTAGGCAGCCCATCTAGGGTGCGACCCCATTCCAAACAAAAAACTCTTTTCCCCCTCTAAGGTGGTTTTCATATCTCTCAAACACTCAAACCTTTTTCGAATCCCACAAACTCCAAACCATCAGACTCCAAGTCTTGTCTATTCACTCAACCTCAGACTTTTCCCAAATCTTGATTCTATACTCATCAGAATTCACCAATTCTTCCTCTTGGCGCTATCTTGGCAGAAAAGCTCACCTCATCCTCTCTCTCTCTCTTCTCATCCTAATCCTATCCCTGGCTTTTAAATGAATCTTTTTAATAAGGTTTTGAAAGAAGGTAATCCCGACAATTGGAGACCGAGGTTTCCTTGGGCACCAATCCGAAGTCGTGGTCGTTGCCACTTCTAAGGGGTGTAACCCAGTACGAACCCATAATAGAATCTCTGATCTGACCAGATAAGCCCTGTCCATAGGCAACAAATTCAGAGTCAACCAACGGTTCTTAGAACCCTCCTTCCCTTCCATCCTAGTTCCTTAGGTCAAACTAGGTGGCGACTCTAGTCAATTCCGCCCTTAGGGCATAAGTCCGCGTGGAGCCCATTGAGAGCGGGTGTAGTGTTCACTAACACTCCCCTTTATGCTTTCTGGGAAAGACGGACGATTTAGTAGGTATTTGAGGGATGCCAGAACAACGGGTTTTCACCCTCCACGAATGGCATTTTAGGATCTAGGCTTTTCAGTCAGGAATCATATTTAGATAGACCCCCCTCATACCGAAAAATCACCCTCCACAGTGACATGAACTCCGAGAAGCTTCCAAAACATTTTTAGAAGACCTGCCAGCATAAAACAGTAGCTGCTCACTTTCTGCATTCAAAGTGATCATACCATGAGCAACTTCTATTCGAGCGTCGGTTGTTGCTAGGAAGGGTCTTCCAAGGATAATAGGGACCGTTGGATCTGTGGCCATGTCAAGTACGACAAAGTCGCAGGGGAAGTACAGATGCTCCACCTTAACCATCACATCCTTGGCAATTCCACATGGGTAAACCATGGAGCGATCTGCTAACTGAAGCGTCATTCGTGTAGGCTATAAGTCTCCAATTCCAAGATTTTCAAACAAAGTGTATGGCATGAGACTAATGGACGCTCCTAAATCAGCAAGACAGTGGTCGAAGTCAATGTCTCCTATTTTGCATGGAATTGTGAAGCTTCCAGGATCTTTGCATTTCTCTGGTAAGCGCTTTTGTATGATCGCTGAACAAGTCTCTGTGAGCTGAATAGTTCCTGTCTCAACTAACTTTGCTTTATTGGATAAAAGCTTCCTTAAATATTTGGCATAGTTAGGTACCTTCGCAACTAAATCAACAAAGGGGATATCCACATATAGTTGACGAAGTAAAGTAAGAAACTTATCGAACTCACTATCCTCCTTGGAATGCTTGGTTCTGTTTGGAAATGGAACTGGTGAAGCAACTTCAACCGCTGGTGGTGTAGGTGAAGGAGATTTGGTAACTTCACAATTCCGCTCATTCTCCAGCACCGGTTGCTCTATGCTCACCTCAGGCTCAGTAGCTTTATCTTTACCACTTCTAGTGGTTACCTTCTGCGCTGTTTCCTTTTCCTGCAAAGGGCATTTGTTAGCCAAGATATCATCCACCAGTGTAGCATAATTTGGCATTAACTTAAGCATATCAGAAAAAGGAATATCTTTAGTTAATTTCTTAAAAATTTTAAGAAATTTTCCAAGCTGTTCATCAAGGTCCTTTTCTTACCCTATCAGGAAAAGAATGGGTTCTTCAACTTTATGATTGGAAACAGAAGAATAAGAAGATTGAGTTTCAGGAGACTCCTTCTCCTTGGGTTTTTCAGAAACTTTACTAGAGTCCTTAACTTCTTTGTGAACAGGTAAAATTGCAGCGACAAGTGGAGTATCTTCTTTCACAACAAAAACAGCTTTAGCATACTCGCGGGGATTCTTCTCTGGCTGGCTAGGTAGAGCCCCTGCAGGTCTATCAGAAAGTTTTTCACTTAGTTGGGCAATTTGAGTCTCAATATTTGTTGAAAGCTCTCTGCTCCAAGATGAAGGTCTTGTTCCCATGGTTGGTGCTCTCTTGCTGTTCGAGTTTCCTATTGGTCGACGGGATAAACTCTCGCTCATCATCTTCCAAACCTGAACTCGCACCAGCTGGCTGTTTCTGTGCCTACTGGTTCTGCATTTGCTGATTTTGGTGAGGTCCCTGAAAGTGCTGAGTGTTCTGCTGTGGAGCCTCTGACTGTAGTTATTTCCCTGGAACCTCTGCTGCTGATATCCTTGGTTGTTTTGATTGTTGTAGAAATTCCCTTGCCTGTTCCCCAGATAGTTTACCTCTTCATTTTGCTGAGACGTACACTGGCACATGTTGGAACTTCTACCACAATACTCGCACTGCGGGAAAGAATCGGTCACAACAGCTGCACTTGACTGAGGGTTCATCATTGCACACATTTTCTCAAATTGCTTAGACATGGTATCCATCCTAGCAGCTAAAAGAGTGTTTGAATCTACCTCATAAATCCCAGCGGTCTTTCTTGGGGGAACCTCAGTAGATGCCCTAGCACCTCCCCTGATTAGCCGAGTTGGAAAGAGTTTCCAACAACTCCTTTATCCTTTTGATTGGAAGCTCCATAAGACTTCCTCCTGCACAAGTATCCACCAAAAGTCGGCTCTGCGATCAAGATCTTTGTAGAAGGATTGTAGCACGACTTCCTCTCCCAGACTGGTGTGGTACTCTTCGAACAATTCCCTTGAATCTCTCCCAAGCCTCTGAAAGAGTCTCCCCACTGTATTGCTTGAAGTTGGTGATCTCACCTCTCATGGTATGCATGCGAGATGGTGGGAAGTATTTTGCCAGGAATGTGTTTGCTAGCTCGGACCAGGAGGTGATACTGTTTGGAGATAGGGAGTTCAGCCACTCTGCAGCTCTGTCCCTGAGTGAAAAAGGAAACAGGGTTAGTCTGGCTACCTCCTGAGAAGCTAGTGTTGAACATGCTCCAACCAGTCGCAGGAAGGATGTAAGGTGAACATTTGGATCTTCAGTGACTGTTCCACTGAACTGCGGCGCATTGAGGACCATCGTGACATAATGGGTCTTGAATTGCCATTCTACCCCTTCCGGCAGTGCAGGGATTACTATTGGTGATGTGAGTCCCTCCACATTCGGACGAGTGTAATCGTTCATCCTTTTTTCTCTGCTGATACCGTCCATAAGATATTCTTCTTCGGAATCAAAGGTATCCCCTGGTGAGTCCTTGAGAAACACCTCTGGTTCAAATGCAGGCTCCAGTACTAGTCCCTGGCGGCTTCTTCTCGCAAGTCGCTCTATATCAGGTACAAGCTCAAATTCAGGATTGCCTTCAGAACGAGTTTTAACCATAAACAAAAATCAGATAACTGACAGTAGTTGTAGAACACAATTGGGTAAAACCTAAATAAACTAGAACCACAGATAATAAGAAACAAATTGCACAAAGCTAAGAAAATGAACAAAAGAAAATAAAACCAAACAAAAATAAACTAACTAAAACGAAACAAAAACAAAATAAAAAATAAAATAAATAAAATAAAATCAAACTAAGCAACCGTGCCTCCCCGGCAACGGCGCCATAAACTTGTTGGGTAAAAACCTAACGGCAAGTATACCGGTTGATTGCAGCAAGTTTTCCTAGAAGTGTCCCTCCAGGTTATCGAATCCAAGGGAGGCAGCGTTTTAGTTTAATTAATATTTAAGAACAAACTAATGAAATAACTCAAGTAACAGGGGGGTTTGTTTGTTGAATTACTGAAGTATAAAACAAGAATGTAAATATGAGCAAAGGTAATAAATGTAAGACAGTGGATAAAATAATAATGTTTTTGGTTTAATAAACAAGGGAAATTCCGGTTTACTAATCCTCCAAATTCTTCGGTTCCTTTCTCAGTGTGTTTACCAAAATTCAGATTAAAATCCTAGATCAGAAATATTCCACGTTCGGTCTCCCGCTCGGTGGAATCTAATTAACAACTAATAAATTTTAACTCTCGTTACAAATTTACTAATTGCTAACAGCTTTAAGAATAATCCAGTTTAATGATCAGTTAATATCCTAGAGGAATTACCATCTCTAAATTAACTGGTACTGTTCCTGTTGTCTATTATCTACCGCAGTTCTCACTTATAAGCAGATAAACAGGTAAATCAAGTAACTGGCCAAATCACAAGATTTATAAAATAAATAAGGAACAATACTTTAATCTATTAAATGGTAAATCACACAGATACTAGAACCTTGAATTTGGATTACATAGCAAACCGAAATTTATAGAAACTACTCAGCCATGGAAATGGAATTACTGCAACAATATGTGAATAACATTAAAGAAGAAAAAGAAGAAAACTCTGTTTTAAGGCTCTTTGATGGAGTCTCTGTGCACAACCAGCAGTTTCCTCCGCTCAATCTCCAGATAATGGTGAAGTCCCCTGCTTGTGTATATTCCAGATTTCTATGGATGTGTGTGGTGTTTAATGGAAATGGTGTTATGAATGGAACGTGAGAAAATGAGATGGAGATGGATGGGAGTGTGAGATGCACTCCAGAATGTGTCTTGAATGAGAGGCATTTGAGTTCTATTTATAGAACTCATTTGCTTGAGTACGTAGCAGCAGCCTGGTGGTGGAGATGATGCTGGAGTTTTAGAAGTGGAATGGTGGGTGGTCAATCGTGGGTGTTGTTGCTGGATTTAGGGAGATAATTGGATTTAGTGGGATTAGAAGATGGAAAGTAGGGGAAGGGAATACGATTGTGGAGGAAATGCTGGAAAGGAGATCGTAATGCATGGGCGGTGGTTTAGTTTTAAAGAGAATTTTATTCTCTTTTCTTCACTTTCGCGAGCAACAGATTAGCGATTCCAGTCATATGGTCCGGGACTTAGGTCTTGTATAAAGTCCCGGACCATAGCATTAAAATGGGTCGAGACTTGTTCTGCTGGTGTGGTCCGGGACTTAAGGTTTGTATAAAGTCCCGGACCATGGTGTTGAAACAGGCGAGATTTCTTTCATTGTGTGGTCCGGATCTTCACTCTTGTATCAAGTACCGGACCATACACAAATTCAGTTTGAGATTTAAGTCACGTTGTGGTCCGGGACTTAGCTCCAGTATCAAGTCCCGGACCATGCTTGAATTTAATTCGAGAGTTGTTGTCTTTGACTCAAATCAGCTTGTTTGATTTTCCATGCGTTTCAACAATGATACGAACATGTTTCTTTTGAGATCAAATACCTGAAAAAGCACACAAAAACCATAAAAGAAGAAATTGCAACAAGAAACATAAAAAACACTTAAAAGACAGGAATTTAGCAGTAAATGATAACAAATTGGGTCTCAAAAGACCATGCAGAAATAGGTAAATTCCTGACTTATCAACACGAGAAGAAATTCTCAAACCAAGACAAGAGTCTCAGACAGAGGGAAACTATCAGTCAGTCTTGACAGACCGGAGCAGAAGGCAGAGAATGGATTCATCATCGTTCTTCATTTAGATGACGTTTTCTAATCTCTTAATTATTGTGATTATTTCTTTGTCTCCGATGTCTGAGTAATTTTTAGGATTCTGGTTTTATTATGGATAACTAGTTTATTGTTTTTCTTTCTGAGTTGTTAAATATAAATTCTATATAGATTGTAGTTTTGTTCCTAGTTATTCATTGAATTCTCTTGTGATTAATTATTGCTTGAGTTTATTTGGTATGAATTGCTTACAAGTGAGAACTGTGGCGTTCATTAGACCATAGGAATATTACCAGTGAAACTACAGATGGTAATTCCTGGGGATTAACTGACTAGAAACCAGATGAATAATTAATGCTACTAGTTAATTTGTAAATTCGTAACGAGAGTTAGGATTTGGGAATTGCTAGTAAGAATCTATCTTGCGGAGACCGGTTTTAGATTAATTTAGATCTGAGGTTGCAATCTAGAATTTAGAAAACACTCAGGAAGGGAATTGATAAACTAGGGAGAAGTAGTAAACCAGGATTCACCCTTTAGATTTATTAGAAACTCACTTTTAATTATTTTTGTTTTAATTAAATTGTCTATTTAATTTTTGCAATCAAACCCCCAATTATTATTGTTATTTTCTTTCAGTTTATTAGTTAGATAGATTAAAGACTGAAACTAGACACAGCCTCCTTTGGTTCGATAACCTAGGGAATACCACCTAGGAAAACTTGCTACGACAGACCAGTACACTTGCTGTAATACGTTTTATCCCGTACAAGTTTTTGGCGCCGTTGCCGGGAGGCACGTTACTTAGTTTAGTCTTTATTCTATTTATTTTTATTTTTTATTCTGTTCAATAATTAATCTGGTTTGTTTGTTTTTATTTTTATAGTCATTTTATTTTGTCTTCTTTTTACGATTTTTGCTAAACTAGTTCAATTCTTATTTAGCATTATTTAGTCTATTCTCGCTCATTCGATTTAGTTTAGTTTAACTTTAGTTTTGCTTTCGTTCAATCTTGCTTAAACTTGTTTCATTCGTTTTTGTTTCATTTAGTAGACTTTATGTTATTTTAGTTTTTCTTTAATTTGATTAATTTTGTTTTGGTTCTGTTTTTTTTTATTATTATTGATAGATTTTGGTTTAGTTTGATTTTGATTTTGTTTTTATTTATTTTATTTTTATGTACATACTTTTATTTTCATTTGTATTTATATTTTCTTCTTTATGTATATAATTAATTTTTCTTTTTCTTTCGAGGTAATTTGATTTGATGGCTGGATATTATAATCCGCCAGGAGGTTTGCCTGGATATTACAACCAATGGGTTGTATGTGAAAGGTGTGGAGGAGACCACGAGCGTGCTTATTGTCCAGTTGTTTCTTCTAGTTTGGAGGATGCTCTAAGAAGTTTTATATCGTCTAGTCCTCCTGAAGCACGACCGTCTCCTGAACAATATTATCCTACACAAAGTTACAACCAGTGGGTTATCTGCCAGACATGTGGAGGGAATCATGAGAGTTCACAATGTCAAGGTAATATATCTAGTTTGGAAGCCGCTCTTGCAGATTTCAACAAAAAACATGGCGAATCAAACTCCGCTTGGCATGAGTCCTTCAGGATGGATATGAAGGAGATACGGGGAAGTAATGCAAGAATTTTAGCCCAACTAGATGAAATATCACAAAAGCTTGGATGTGAACTGGTTCCTGAGATCGAACAACCTACTGCAGTAGCTGAGTGGAGTGATACACAACTTGATCATTCGATCCCTGAAGTTGCAGACACACCTGAGGTGGAGATCATGGAGAGACCAGAGCTAGAGATTGAGCGAGTTGATGGAGCTATAGAGTTAGAGAATGATCTAATTCATGAAGTTATCCAGTCTATTCCTTCTCCACCTGTACCTGAGCCAGATAGTCTTCCAGTTGACTTCCTTCCTTCTCCTGCTTTGAGCCATCAGAGCAGAGTTATCTCATCGACTTTAAGGAGCCCTTGATTCCTGTTGAAGTTGATGTTCCTATTGGTTCTCCCTTTGAGCTTTCACCAGATGACAAGGATGTTTACATCCTTGAATTTGAGAAGGAGGACCCACAAAATTTAGATCCTCGCATCAAGGATCACCCACCACAACACAACCACTTAATAAATGATAAGTGGAGTTTACACTTTCATATTTGGAGTGTTGAGGTTTTTTTTCCATTTGATCGGGGACGTTTTATGAAGATATATGATGCCCGCCCCGCCCACCCTTTGGCACCCACATCAACATTCATTTTCGATCCTGTTGACCTTAGGGAGGTATGGTCTAGCCAAAGACGTTAAAGAGGGGCAGCTGGCTGGGAGGCAACCCAGCGTTATATTTTATTTTGTTAGTCTTTAATTTCGGTTTTAATTTCTTTTTGTAGTTATTTCCCTGATTTTGTTGTTTACTAACTCTTAACTCTGTTTGTAGTTTTTGGTTGCTTTTAGTGTCTTTCTTTCAGATGAATTCTTCATGATGATACTGCAACCAGGCTGCAACACTTGAGCAAAGCTCAAGTGTGGGGTGGAGTCGTTCTACATATGCAACAACAACACAATCCATGGGAGTCCTAGTTTTAGTTTAAATTTTCTTTTAATTTTGGTTTATGGTTAATGACTGCTCTGCTGTGTTTCCTTTGGACATAAATGTTTTTCTGCGTGCTCAAAGTTTTTCACTCCTGCCTTGTCACACAATGAGGACATTGTTTAATTTTAAGTGTGGGGTAGGGAGTGACCTTCAGTTATCACTTCAGACCACTTGCTTTTGTTGAATTTTGGGTGAAAATATCTGTGGAAGTTTGAAATTGAGCCTGATGACGACCTTAAAAATCTTTCTGCTTAAAAGTTGTCAATCCGGAATTGTTTTTCTTAAATTTACTCTATTTTCACTGAAATTTGATGAATTGGCTGATAGTGGAGACTAAATGCGTTTAGCTTTGGATCTTGGGAATGATATGAATGTTTGGAATGAAAGGATAAGGCAAGGTACTCATCTGATCAAAATTTTCCTAAACCGAATCAGGCCTCTTTTATCTGGTTATTAAGTCCTCGGGGTGCTTTATCATCTATCTACCTAAGATCTCGTGATCTGGGATAGTTGGCCCAAAGCCGTTACATGGATAAAGAGAAAAGTCTGGGTGAAGGAACAACTATGCAATTAATTAAATAAATTGTTTGTTATTATTTCTTGAAGAAGAAAAGTTTTTTGCATGCGAAAGATTTAATTGTAGTTTTTTTTTTAGTTTTTGATCATGAGTGCGTGGTGTTGAAAGGTATTGCGGAATAAGGCATTACTTCACACCCCTTGTCATCCAAAGGGTAATGGAATGAAATTGGTGGAAGATCCTAAGCTAATCTGTGTTTCAGTTTCTGCAATTCACTTTATTCATGCTTTTATTAAAATTATTCTCTATTCACTATTTGTGAAAACTGATGGCTTAGAGCAGATTGATTTTTCTGATTGTCATTGCTTGTTTTCCTTCTGTTTATGTTGATCCTGGAGTTTGATATTTCGGTTTGGAGCAGTTATATTCTTTATTTGCTTGAGGACAAGCAAAAGCTAAGTGTGGGGTAGTTGATAAGTGGGGAATTTATCTATGTTTATATGCTTCTTTTTTTTAATTTAAGCTTTAATGCTACATATTTCCCCCACTTAAGTGCTTAATTATAGTAAATGATAAGATTATTCCTCACATATGATTTTTATGTTTTAATAGGCTAATATATATACATATTATAAACTCACAGCATATAGCAGCACATGGGCCGATATTTCCTGCCATGCACGTGAATAAGGAGAATGAATTAATTAATCAATCATTGATTAATTATCCATACACATGCATGCACATAAGGAGGTGCTTTTGGACTGCATGCACTCAAGACTTACGTACTGCACCAATTCGACATCATCAATGGGCTGCGGTTTGGCTTTGTTTTAAGAGCTGCTCGCATGAGCCATGCACACTTAAAAGAACCGTGCACGTAGTGGGCTGGATTGCTTCAGTATCTCACGGAAAAATGGGTTGTACGTGGGGATATGTGCAGATGGACGTGTGTTTCATGTAAATCCATGCACGAGAAGAAGGCTACAGCACATGGATGTATGTATATACATACCTTGGACCGGGCCGACAACTCTGACTGGCGCAGATTTTTGAGTCAGAGGCGCAGACAAATAAGAGCAGCGTGTGTGGGCTTCAAGTTTGGATCCATCATAGCCATGCATGTGGGCTTATACGGACTTCTGTATGGACACTCATGATTGGTTCATCATGACCTTTATTCCAATCATCATGGGCTGAGATACATGCAGACGCGAGCAACATGGGACACAAAGAAAACTGAACGCTGAGCCATGCAGAGGAGGCGGGCCGACATGCTCTAGCAGGAACGCAGACATCATGACGATAGGCGCAGACTTCGTGGACTTCATCGGCCATACACTCACCGACAAGGAAAATAATATAGCTGCAGACACCGAATTAATTGCCCGACAAACTTCATTGAGGCGCAGAGGCGCAGACATGCTCGTGGATATACGGTGGACTGCACATGCTCTCATGGATGGAACTACGAGAGGCACAGACTCGATGGGAGATGACATGGGCATATGTTTGTATATTGGATGTATCATCATAATGAGCTGGAGCGCATATCAGCCTAGCCATGCACACATGATTTCAATCACACATGGACTGATAAACGACAGTGGCACACTTTTATCATTGAGAGGCGGAGACATTATGGGCTACAGGAGCATGCACATGATGGAAAGTATTATTGTGGGATACAGGCGCTTATATATGTATATTATGGTCGGCGACAGAAAGGAGGGAGACATTAGGTACAAGACTAGCAGGATATATATATTTGTACAGACGGAAGAGGAGTTCGAACCACAGAACGAGAACAGATCACACACGAGAAGAAATTCTCAAACCCAAGACAGAGTCTCAGACAGAGGGAAACTATCAGTCAGTCTTGACAGACCGGAGCAGAAGGCAGAGAATGGATTCATCATCGTTCTTCAATTAGATGACGTTTTCTAATCTCTTAATTATAGTTATTATTTCTTTGTCTCCGATGTCTGAGTAATTTTTAGAATTCTGGTTTTATTATGGATAACTAGTTTATTGTTTTTCTTTCTGAGTTGTTAAATATAAATTCTATATTGATTGTAGTTTTGTTCCTAGTTATTCATTGAATTCTCTTGTGATTAATTATTGCTTGAGTTTATTTGGTATGAATTGCTTACAAGTGAGAACTGCGGCGTTCATTAGACCATAGGAATATTACCAGTGAAACTACAGATGGTAATTCCTGGGATTAACTGACTAGAAACCAGATGAATACTTAATGCTACTAGTTAATTTGTAAATTCGTAACGAGAGTTAGGATTTGGGAATTGCTAGTAAGAATCTATCTTGCGGGAGACCGGTTTTAGATTAATTTAGATCTGAGGTTGCAATCTAGAATTTAGAAAACACTCAGGAAGGGAATTGATAAACTAGGGAGAAGTAGTAAACCAGGATTCACCCTTTAGATTTATTAGAAACTCACTTTTAATTATTTTTGTTTTAATTAAATTGTCTATTTAATTTCTGCAATCAAACCCCCAATTATTATTGTTATTTTCTTTCGTTTATTAGTTAGATAGATTAAAGACTCAAACTAGACACAGCCTCCTTTGGTTCGATAACCTAGGGAATACCACCTAGGAAAACTTGCTATGACAGACCAGTACACTTGCTGTAATACGTTTTATCCCGTACATCAGTGCACTTCGCACCTCCTGACTCTTAGACATTATCTTGAATGAATTCACTAATTCTTTTAGTCTCGCTAACTTAACTGGGTTCTTTTACTTCAATCATTCGTGGTAATCCTTAGCTCTTGCTTAACTTTTACTGCTGACCATAGTATGGAGTCGACTACTTCCCGTGTTCCCGACTCTACTCGTATACATATGTGGGGTACCATACTGATACATTGCTACTTACCCGACTAACCCATAAGCAGGTCTGTCAGGCCCACAAGCTCCTATCGGAGTGCGGTCGTCCCACATTACAGTTGGTACACTCGTAGTGTCCGTCACACGCCTAAGTGAAGTATTCTGTTGTCAACTCCTCTTATATCATTCTTTGATAATTTGCATTCCGTACTTCCCGAACTTAATCAAGGAAAGTCCATCCACTGTTGTATTATTTAGAACTCGCTCCATTTCCCCGGGTTGCTACCCTTGGGTTTACTGGTTTGGTTTAAAAGAAGGTTAGAAATAAATATTGGTTTGAAAGGAAATTTGGTTTTGGAAGAAAAAGTTTGAAATAAATCGGAGTTTGAAAGAAAAATTCTCGTTGTTCCACAACGTCTTCTAGCCTTACCAAGTCTAGCTTCTTGCTGACTGGTGTACTTCTAATTACAAAGGTTAGGCTGTTAAGCCCTTCCACAGTTATGATGATCACAGTTAACTTCGTGGTACTTTACTAAGTACTTCGTATTTGTTAAAAATTTCCCGAACTGTCCTATTATAGCAGCACTTGCCATGGCAAGTGCACCATGTTAATTGACTATCGGTTAAACACACACACCGGTTGCGGTATTGTTCTTACCCGCACTGTCATCAGTGGCCTTGTTGGCCCTTACTTGACCTTACAGTCTTGACAATAAATCCTCTGGGTGACTTCTCACTGTCTTCACATAATAATCATTAACTAGGGTGTTTCCCATCCTTGGAGACCCCTTTTTACTTAGTATTGTATCTTCTTCGTAGCCCATTCCACACCTCTGTCGTGGTTACTAAGACTTGTCTCTTGTTTGGGTACTACGTTGTAGTTCCTTAGTCGGTTGGTATACCGTTGGTGTATTATTTAACCTTTGTAGTCCCGTAGACACTCGTCTCGGGTTTCATTACTTCACTTCTTGCCTGTTGCACGGTCAGTGTGTTGCAAGCTGGTTGTTCTCGACTGCTCGGCATGTCGACCCAGGCTGCCGAAAATTCCATTCTCATATACACAAGATTCTTCATTCTTCGCAATTAAATGTGGTTAACATTGTTCAGATGGAAACCGTCTCCGGGATTCCCAGTTTTCGGAATCTACCGTATGACAGGTTCTCCTTACTTACAACGATGTTTAATAACAGCGAGATCAGGTTTTCCCGAATAAGAGAGGACTTTCATCTCTCTGGCGTTGTTTCCCAAGTTATAAAACAGGGAATGAGGAGGGCGGGAAGGATATTGTAGGTTTCCAGAATTCACTGGTAATTCCTAACTAACGTATCTCTCACGCTATCACTCAACCCTTAACCCAAAGTACTTAAATCCTAACTCGGTACTTCCTAAGCTCGGTAATTCAGTCATCAAAGCGATACTTCACTCTGATACCACTTTTTTGTAACACCCCAACTTCAACAATACACTTCATAACCATTTGCAGTGGAAAACATACTTCATCACATTACTTACTCGTTGGTGTTACACGCCGTTAGCCACCCACGTGGCTAACAAGGCTAATACATATACATATACATTGTATCGGTCTGATGGACCAGATTCCCGAGCAACTACACATTACAATCCCTTTCCATTACCAACATTCATAATACATATGCATTCCAACTATACTGAGTATTTACAAACTAATGCCGATAACAATTTCGGTCTTACTACTCCTGCGATACATAAGTAATTAAAAGACTACCCATACACTAACAACTACCCCGTCCTACTCTCGAACGGGTCCCAGCTCCTTGTACCTGAAGAATGGGAAAGAAAGAAAGGGGGCCCCCCAGGGGGCTCAGCACAATGCTGGTATGGTAATCATGCATGAAATACCCTAAATTTAGATATGGTGTTCAAATGATAAACTAAGATATAAGGAGGCTAAATAATGCCTTAGAAACATTAAGAAACATTTCTAATCAAAGAAAATATAAGGAAACACCAAAAGAGCAGTTTTGACAAAAACGTGCTCTAAGCTTGGAGAGACATGGGAGAGTACCCAAATATTGTCCTAAGACCTTAGTAATATCCTAATGGTCATTTTAAGTCAATTACCAAAGAAAACCAAGCTTGAAAAAAGTTAAAACACAAAATGTGCTTTAAGGAGTCTTAAAGCACGTTTTTGAAAAATTGTCTTGTAAATGAGTTTTGAATGGCTAAATGTCCATCATTACTCTTTAATTAATATGTGTACTATATAGTATCACATTTGGAGGTCTATATCAATGGGAAATCAAAAATTTCACAACAATGTGCCTTGTTTTTGATGAATAGTGAATTAATTAAGCTAGTTTATAACATAAGTCTATATAAGTGAGACATTTGGTCAACAAAGACTTAATTACCCTCATTCATAAAAGGGGGCCGGTTTTTTAAGTGTGACTCACCACACTTATCTAGCTAAGTAAAGAGAAAGCAAAAACAAGTAAGTTATAAAGTAAAAACACTATTCACATTTTAAGATAAATATCACATTTTACTTACCTCTCCTCACTTCTTCATTATCCCTTGTTTCCCACGATTTCTTGCTCTCTTTCTCTTCCCCATTCACGTAGAACTCAACTCCATGAAAGCTCCACTTCTCTTGCACACTACTTGCTCATTTAAGCTCCAAATCCAAAACAAAATACATATTCCTCTTAGTTAGCTCAAGCTCCTTCTTTCTATCTTTTCAAAACTTCAAGAGCTTCATTTTGGTGCCAAGTCAAACCACCATTAGAGGAGGAAATTCAAGTTTGGAGACTCCATTGGCATCTCCATTCTCTTAAGGTAAAGAAAGTGTAAGAAAATCTAGGTTTCCACCATTTTCTTCACATGTCCGAAAATATATACTCATGGGACTCCATGTTTATGCCTTGTTCTAGATTGTTTCTACTCTTCAAAGGAGAGAGGAGGTCCTTCTTGCTTCATATCCAAGTTTGTCTTGAGAAACCAAGGTAAAACAATCACATTAATACCTTAAAACATATTTTTAACCTAGGGTTTGTTCCTTAGGGTTAATGTGTTATCTAGTACTCATTGGAGTCATTGGATATTGGTTAGAACATTGGCAAAGACACACATTGGTGACCGAGATTGAACAAAGAAAAACCTAAGGAAGAAAGCTTTTAAGCTTGTAAAAGAACAAGGTAAATTACTTACCTTAAGGTGTTTTGTTGTTTAAGGGAATGGAATTTAGATATATGATGGGTTTAGAAGTGAGTTTACATTAGAAAAGGGTTATATAAACACCTAGGAGAAAAAAAAAA
>JAIOTZ010001996.1:0-25477 GCA_023374045.1 Limonium bicolor
CATGGACTTTTGCAAAATAATGGCATTTGTGACTTTCTTTTTTTAAGTGACATTTCATGAATTAACCAAAAATATAGTGACATTTCATGAAATTTCCCTTACTCTTATGATTGTCGTTTCGCTTGATTTCCTTCTGCACTTATTAGATCCTGAGGTTTTATTCTTTATTTTCTTGAGGATAAGCAAAAGCTAAGTGTGATAAAGTTTGATAAGTGTGAAATACATCTATTTTTAGGGCTTTAATTATTCCTATTTTCATAACAATTCATGCCATATTTCTCACTTATCATATGCATTTCCTTATATTTAAGTTTTGATGTGAACTGTTACATATTATGTGTCTGATGCAGGGAAAAGTATAGAAAATGCATAGATTTTTTCTTGAGGATTCAAACGCAACAAACGGGAAGTAAATTGAAGCAAGAACGAACAATTTGGGGCATGTTGGAGTTCATTCCGGACTTACGTCCGGATGAGTAGACCCGTATGGAAGCTAGGATCACAAGAAGTCTTGTCCGGACTTATGTCCGGACATAAGCCGAAAGTTGGTACATCGATGATACTCACGTCCAGAGCTGGACAGATGACAAGATGCTCTCGTGCGGACGCTGTCAGGCAAACAAAATTAGAGGTGTCCGACCCTGCATGGCCGGACACAAGTCCGGACGCGGCAAGAGAGTCGGTCCTCTGGAGCGTTGCGTTCAGGAAAAGATAAATAAAAAAATTATATAAACGATCAGACAGATTAAGAATCGGTCACGCTTCCACACTGAAAAAACCTAGCCAACCACAATTGATGAAGAGATTAGACTCCATCGCCTGACATTGTTAATCAACCGCAGCAATTCATTAGAATCGACCATCACCATCATCCACATACTTCCCCGCCAATCCATCACCATTCGCACACTAGAACCACTCCATGAATTGATCGTACACCACCACCTTCAATCCATCCGCACACCTTCATCCGTTTACCACACCATCACCATTAATCCACCATTAACCATTCATCAACCATTAACCATTCATCAACAGTACTGATCGAACCGAAAGGACAAACACGAAGACGGAGACGAAGACCGGAGCGGGGATTCAGAATGGAACTTCTAATTTGGAGTTTTCTCTTTCCTTTTCTCCTATCTATTCAATGTTTTCCTTGTTTGTTGTTCTTGTTCTTGGATTAATGAGTGAGTAGTAATTTTAGTTCCCCGGGTTGAGGAAGTAAACCTATTTCGTAGAATTTTAATATGTAATTTTCACTACTTTTTATTAATGCAATAGTTTAATTCATGTTCTTCATGCGCTTTGATTCTCTAGCTAATCATCAAAGTAACGTTTGTAGTTTTCTAATCAAAATGCAGTGCTGAGATTAGTTAACAAGACATAGGAAGTTAAACTGAATTAGCGACTAGAAGCATGACCCCGCTTATAGGTTAAACTATCTCCAATAGGAACTCCGTAACAAAACACCAGGAGACATGGATGACAAACATCAACTTTTGTGGACATATAGGCTGGTACGTCTTAGTATTACAAAGACAAGTGCAAAAAGCACTAAGTACTAACAATGGCCAATGTCATAGTATACCTCAACTGAATATCAGTGAGAAAAGACACACACATGTATGCTAGTGAACCAAACAAGTGGATTCACAACAATGGAAAAAAAAAGAAAGAAAGGCAAATTCAGCCTGTGTTCATGGGTCTGCACCTCATACGGAGCGAGTGGGCCCATTAGAATGAATTTGGGAGAGAGCACAAATTGTTTAGTGCCACATCCTTTATGTATTGTGGAGCCCATAAGGGCTAGAATCATGCTCGTCTCTCTGATATGAGGATAATCAACGAGTTGATGAACTCTTTGAGAGCCAAGTATCCAGCGCTCCTTGTAGAGCGGCAGTTGTATACTTGTGGGGTACGGGGGCGTAACCCTTTTTAAGGGGGGTAGAGCCTCTTGGCTGTGCACATGTGTGCACTAAATTTTGTTTGATTAGTATGCATTGCATACAAAGAATTGGTGGTGTGCGGGGCATACGAGGGTTGTTTGGTTGAATTATTTGGTATGCAGGGTATACAATGAATTGGTTTTGTTGATTATGGTTGGTGCACGGGGCGTGCGTTGTTTGGTTTGTTTGTGTGTGATGTGCATTGGTATGTATGTATCTCAAGAGATACTTGTTTGAATATTGTATGTACACATGTGTGTAGTACGTTTCCTATGCTATTTGTGATATGTATTCATATTGCTTTATAGAATGATTACATATGGTATCGCCTAGATACGAAATGAATCATTAGATATGGAATGTGGAACAATGGAATGTTATGGACACCTCAGGGAGGTTGTCAGAGTTGGTAGAACTGATAGGAAATGATGGTGCTGATGGATCACCTATATCCATATATGAGTGAACTAACGCCACAACGTGATGGCTATGTGCTGTATAAGCGCAACACGATGTATGTAAATGATATATCACATAGATATACATTATGGGAACAATGGGTAGTTATACATTTATATATACTTACCTATTTGATTAAGAGACTTCGGGACGAAGTCTTTTAAGGGGGGTAGATTGAAATACCCCAAACTTATAAAACATGGATTAAATATTTAATCACATTAATTAAGGCCTAAACATGCCTTAAAAGTCAACTGAGAACAACAGTGGTCAACACAAAACAAGATGTTGCACCCTTTGACTGTTAAGGGTAAATAAATACCCAAATGAACTTCTTAGGACCTAAAAATTTGTCCTAAGTATATTGACATGATATTAAACATGTTATAACCGTTGGACAACACTCCAACACAAGAAAAAAACATTTACATGCTTCAAGGTCAAAAAGGGGCAAAAAGGTGCTATAGGAAAACCTTAAAAATCAATGACCTCTAAATGAATAAAATTGAATACCATGATCAAATATCATGTAAGGAACACAACAAAACCGTTGTCAAAGAAAACAGAGCCCAGAAACACCTTGCGACACAAAATGTGCACTAAAACTCCTTAAAGCACGTTTTTGTGTAATCGCCTTTTAAATTGGTTTTAAATGGGCTAAAAGGTTATAAATACCTTTAAATATAATAAAATATCATATTATATGATATTAGGAACTTAATTCCAGAAATTTACGAATTTTTACAAATTTAATATTAAAATATTAATAAAACCCTAAAGTGGGGCCCGTTTGGGTCAACATTGACTAAGTTGACCAATGTTGACCATTGACCACGAAATGGACTACAAGGAATCAGATAATTAAGTCTCTTAACAGACCAAGAGACAAGAGACATGTGACAATTAAATAAATGCTCTTACTTTTACATAAAATAACAAAAAAGACAACTTTACCTTATAAAACAAAAAAGGTGGGCTCCACTTACCTTTCCCATGTGAGCCAGCTGATTTGGAGCCTCCATTTGCTCCTATTCCTCTTTGAATTTCGTGGCTCCAAGCTGGTACAAGACAAGAGATGAGTCACACATTCATTAAATGAATTAAAGTAACATATTTACTCCATTTTCAACCAAAATTTGAATCAATCAAGCCCTACCTTTCTCTTATCTTCAACGGCTGCCCCCTCCTCTGTCTCCACTGATTGAGCTTCAATTATCCAACCCCAATCAGACTTGATGAGTCATCAAAGCAAGAAAATCTTAAAAAATGCAAAAAAGGTGCTTTAAGCTTATTTTAGGTCATTTCCTTCATTCCTTCCTCTTCAGCCGAGATGGCTCACACCTTGAGCTCTCTTTGGCTCCCCTCCACCATAGGTAAGGTTCCCAAGCACCATTGATGAGGTTTCAAGCTCTAGGTAAGCTCTTAAGACATAAAAATGCCCATTTTCTTCATCTTTCTTTCCTTTTTCGGTTGATCTACACTCCAACCTTTTCTATACATCTATGTAGAGTGATTTGGAGGTTAGAGGAAGTGTTGGTTTCGTACATAACCATATCTAAGGAGGAAAGTTCAAGTCTTGACCATTTAAGGTAAAAATGTGCTTTAAGCTCATAACTTTTGATTCCCTTCAAGTTCGGCTGTGAAACTTTTCTCATAGCCTCCTCTTCTTCTCCTTTTCATGTGGAATCTGTTGGTTAGCAATTTGGAGCAAGGATGGCCGAGATCCAAAGGAAATACCCTCTTTTAAGGCATTTTTCCAAGGTAAAACCTAATAACAAGAGTATTTGTTGAGATCTAGCTATCTCCTATGTCAATATGGTGGATCTAACACCTTGTGGTGTGTTTTATTCAGGTCGAAACCATCTTGAACTCTCCTTGCATTCTTAAGGTGATTTTTTTGCCTTAAATCTTACATTAAATTACTTCTTATGGTTAGATCTTTCTTGGAGACTAACTAGGCCTTGGTTTCTGTTGAAAACATGTAAAACAAGCTGTGGAGAATTTCTCCTTAAGGTGGCGAACTCAAACAAGGCTTTACCTAAGCTAAATCAAGGTATAAATCACTTAAAACCTTAACTTGATACATTAACACAAGTTTAAGTGTGTGTATATTAATTGCGTGAGTGAAGGAGAAAAACAAGGTCTTGTTTGACCTTAAAATGTTTAAGAAATGGTTTAATAAATTTTATAACTAATTAAACAAGCATAATTGTCAAATTTAAGACATTATGTGGAAGTTTGGTAATTAAATGGAAAGTGTGTGGTGAGGCCGAAATTTATAAGTGTTTTTGGGACATTTATGTGTAATTTATTTTGCAAGCCAATGTTTGTAATAAGGCCATGTATTTTAGGCCATTTTATTTATGCATTTACAAGCTTTTAATTAAGTTTAAGTAGTATAAATGCATTACCGAAAATAAATGGGGTATTAGGTGTAATTAAATTAAATTTGGGGGCTTTAGAATAATAAGGCCGAAAATTAGAGTTAAAAAGGAGTTAAAATAAAGTTTATAAGATTTTATAAAGTTTTGGGGTTAAATGGTGAATTTTGGAAACTTAGGGATTAAAACCGTAATTATAAGGTATTAATGGTCAAGGAAATATTAAGGAGGTCAACATTGACCATATGCTAGGTTTTGACCAAAATAAATAAGTTAGATAACTTACTTAAGGTTTTATAGTAAGTTAGGTATTTAATGGTAATATTTTATAACATATGTGGTAAATATGTTATTACCAAAAATAAAGGGTGTACAACGGTATTTTAAAACACCCATGGGCTATTAGGAATTTTTAGGAATTTAATGGGTTGTTTTTGGAATTAAAATAAACTATATATGTATAATATATAGTTATTATGTCATTATGACACTTTGGAGAAAAATAGATGGTGGAATGGTAAATACCAAGAGTATATGGGTTAACAAGGATATTTATAACCCTTTGGTGGAATTTGGTGATTTTTAGAATTATATAAGGGTATCTATTGAGATATGTGTATAAGATATGATTTTAATGATATTATCAAACTATATGTTATAAATAGGGCCAAATGGCAATTATAGAATAGCACAAGGGCTGTTCGGAATTTACAAAAAAATAACCATAGGTTATGCTTTTTAAAAGTTAGAAATGTTATATTAAATGGGATATATAACATGGTAAAAAGAAAGGGGTGATTTTGTAAATAGAGGAAATTATGGTTTAAGGAAAAGTATAAGGTTTAGTATATGCCTATGAGGCAATACACAATAGTTTTGTATAAAAACTATAGATTATAAGTTAAAGGAAATAAAAATATCATAGCAAATGATATTAGTATTTTGGTATAACATTACATAATGTTATGTGGTCAAAAAGGGAATTTAAATAAATTCAAGGGCTATACCGAATTAATAAGAGTTGGAAAATGAATTTTAGACTATGGTCTACAATGTCATAAATGTTATGACAATTATATGGTATTAAGGTGGCTTAATGGAATTAGTATAAGGAAGGGTACTCACATAAAATAATGTGACAAATTATAAATAAATGGGATTTATAACTAAGGTATTTATGTAATAAACCTTAGGAGTTGTAGATGTACAACATAAAATGTTACATAATATTAGGATAACAATCTTAATATAAGTTGTACAATACAATACAACTAATGGGAATAATCATCTAATAAAAGATGATAAAATGTAACATAAAATATAAGAGTTTATGAAACTCATGAGAATTACCTACGTGGTAAAAAAAAATATATATACATACACAAGAATAATGTATATAAGGTGGATATATATATTTTGGTTGAAAACCATATGATTTAATGGTGGTGGTTATTAAAAAAAAATATAGTTACGAACTAAGTTATGAATTTTAGAATGCAATATAATATAAGAATGCATGCATACATGCAACTATAGGTTACGTACCTAAACTAGATGTGGATAAGATTAAAAGAAATATAAAGAATTAAACTTAACAGTTGAAATAGTTTTGACGTACGCGTTTTAAGTAACAAAGCCGACTGTTTTAGAGAAACCCGTAACCAAACTGTAGAAAACAGGGGTGAACTGTCGGGCTACTTATTATTCGGAAATACCGGATGTAGTTAGTCATGGAGACTGACTTATAGTTTTATTACCGTTTAGAGTATACTTCTGACAAGGACGCTTGACGAGCTAGCGGACTACACAGAGCGAAGGATCTTGCTGATTCATACTCCACCGTAATACAGTCAGGGTGAACGGTATGTAAAGGGGTTTGATCCGAGTTGTCCTAAGGTTGCTCCTTGGGCTCGGATTTGGTTGATATAACTTGTATGTTGTTATGTGTCTCTGGTTGTCTATGAGGGCTTCCTCAGTTCAGGCTTCTGTGTGATCTGTGATAAGATTGTTTGCCTGAATGTGTTAATTAATATGCATGAATTGTATATTTATAGCTGCTTATTATTTACTGTTGTTGAGTTAACAGTATTGGTTCGTATATGTGAACCTATATATATAACGAACTAGCGGCTATGGTGCTATCTTATATGAAATATAAGGAACGTAAGTAAAACGTTGTAGCACTATGATAATAACACATACATATTATCTAAGACTTTTGTACGGAGCATTGGCCTTTTCTATACGCCGCTCTCGTATCTAACACTGGATCCCGAGTTTACAAACTCCGGATTGGACTAATGACCTTAGTCTGCTGTGTTAGAAAATTTGGTAATGCGATGCGATGGTATAATTAATTAATTAATGGAATGGAAGTAAAGCCAAGAGGATGTGGCTCTTGGTGCGCGCTGTGATCACAAAAACGATACCAGGATGTCCGCGTACGGGTCCGTAAGTATCAAGAAAATTTCCGTGAGCTAGAATGGCCTCGTTGGTCGGAGACTCTACCGTTGGAGTGGCTACTGCCGTGGGTGACCCGCCATAATATATGGGTAACTAGAGACGTGTCGTTTTAACGAGACATTGTCACTAGGTACAACTAACAACTAAAACAATTGAGACATATACAGTGGCGAACAATATCATGGACGAGACTTAATACTTGTTTATTGTTCTCGTTGTTTCGCTTTGTTGTTCATTGGTTATACTTGTGGTTATTTTGTTGTGTGTTGATGGTTGGATGGAGCTTACAAGGCTAAGGTAAATTAAATATGGAAACTGTACGCTACGGCGATTGTACATGTACAATATTGTTGTTGTTTGATACGTTCGATATATATTTGTGGTTTGTGATATCTAAATGATTGTTTGGTTTGGATGGATGATTAGTGTCTATGAATATTTGGATGGTTATGTACATTATACATTTATGCTACAGTATTGTTATAACTGTAAAATGGAAGAGCATGAAACCAATCTAATAATAAGATGGTTAAAATTACAAGTGACCATTAGGGTCCAGGCCCGGCATACTCAGCGTCTATCGCTGATACTACACATTCAGGTTTTCGTGTTGATCATTGCCGGAGCTGAGAGCAGGAACAGGGTAATGGAGATGTTGTATAGTAATGAAGATGGTGTATGATCTTATGGTAAGGTTATGTATTTTTCAGGATTGGGTAGACGCTCACTTGTCGGTATTTATGATTTATGGATTTAGTATGATGTATAGGAGTTTCTCGTTATCACTGCGGTTAGCAGTTTATTGTATTGGAAGTTGGATGTAGTTTGGCTGCGTTGCTCGCATGGGCGAGTAACGGCCGGTGACACCCGAGTGAGTTTTGTAATTGTTATTTGTTTTCCGCTGCGAGACGTTTTATTTATTGCTACGTGAGAGATTATATCGTGATTATTGAGAGGGGTGTTACACAATTGCTCTATGCAATACCATGTATATAGTGGCCTTAAAGGTGTTGCAAATAGAATTAAGGGGGTGACGGATGAGGTGATTTCACTGGAGCAGGCCGCTTTTATCCCAGGTAGATTGATCTCAGATAATATTATCATGGCCCACGAGTTAATCCATCGCTTGAATAAATCAAAGGCAAAGAGGAAAGGATCCTTTGTTGTGCAATTGGACATGGAGAAAACGTATGATAAAGTGGAGTGGGAATTTTTGTTTTATGTGTTGGATAGAATGGTTCAGGGGTCGATGGGTTCAGCGGTGAAGCAAGCTATTTGTTCAGCAACCATGGCAGTTAGAATCAATGGGATCCTTGGGAGAGTTTTATCCCCACAGAGGGGATTGAGACAGGGGGGGTCCTTTTTTCCCTATCTCTTTCTGCTATGTATGGAGGCTTTCTCGGCCAGTTTGAAGTTTGCAAGCCAGATTGACAAATACAAGGGGCCTCTTAAAATGCTAGAGCTCCAAAGATTACTAGCCTGTGCTTCGCATATGATTGTATCTTGTTCGGCCAGGCCTCGCAGGAAAATGCTAGGAGTCTAAGTTTTATTTTGGAGGACTTTATGGAGGCTTTGGGCCAAAGTATTAATCGGAGTAAGTCAAATGTGTGGTTCTCTAGGGGAGTTGGGCGTGAGCAGAGAAGTAAAGTGTGTGCGTTGTTGGGTATTGATTAAGACTAGGAGTTGGGTATGTACTTAGGATTTCTAACCAAAGTTGAAAAGAACAAAAATGAAATCTTTGGTTTCATTAGGGAAAGGATGCAGAAGAAGATATAGAGGTGGACGAGGAAAGTTTCCCAAGCATGGAGGCATTGCTAATCAAAAGTATCATTCAATCCCTTCCTATTTATGTTATTAAACTACTGAAGACTTTCCTAGATGAGTGTGAGGGTCTAATTTAAAGATTTTGGTGGAGGGGGACAGGAGGGCAACGCTGACCTAATAGTCAGGATCCAATTGAGTCAGATCCAAAAGCTGGATTCATGGTTTTGGAGTTGTGCAAAAAGGGGAATTTTTCGGTTAAATTTTTCTACCATTTTGCAGTTAAGGTTCATGATCAAAATCTAGCATCGGGATCTACATGCAATTTGATTGCTCAAACAATAAATAAAATCAAGAAAGCAGGTGTTCATCCCCGAATTGAACTGTTTGCCTGGAAGATCTTGAATAGAATATTACCATGTAAAGAGTTCTAGGGGAAGATAACTGGGGTTGGAGTTGATTACTGCAATCTGTGCAATGGGTGGGAGACTCCAGCGCATGCTTTGTTTGTGTGCCCGGGAGTTACATCGATCTGTGAGGGTGGTGTCATTTCTAAGCCACCGAAGAATGTAGATGACAACGAGTGCTTAGATTGGTTTGTGCTAACTAGTTTGTAGGGAAATTCGAGGGGAAGTGGAGAGTTTGATTACTCACTTATGGAAAAGTTGTTTCGCCAAAACAAAATTTATTCACGGGAGGCGAAATCAATCTAGTGGGGAGTAGACCAAGCATGGAGTTTTCTAGCGGCCGTGGAGCTCAATTGGGAGCCAAAGGTGTCGGACTTGGTATTTGCGGATGGAGACGAGGTCGCTGATGATGGTTTTTCTCGTATCTTTGTGGATGGGAGTGTCACCGAGGGGGGAGGTTTTTGTGTGGGTGCGGTCTGTCTCGATGGAGAGCGGTGGGTAGTGGCAATGTCTTGCGATGGGGAAGGAGCAAGATTTCTTCTAGCGCATTGAAGGCGAGCTCTGTAATGGCGGGAATTCGTCTAGCTTTGAGGTTGAGCTTGAGGAAGATTGTGATAGTGTCTGATAGTCTGAATGTTATTCATTTCCTGATGTGAAAGCACCCGATGCATTGAGAGACGGTAAAGGAGCTGAATGATTTAGGTTGGATGAAAGTATTCTTTGAATTGATTGAGTGGCATTTTGTGGGTTGAGAGAGAAACGTCGAGGCCCATATGTTGGCCAGATTAGGGAGGGAATTAAAATGTCCTAGAACTCATGTTGGGATAATTCCGAACGATATTTTGTATCTTTTGACTCGTTTAAGTAATGGTAAGTTGTTTGTATGTTTTTTTAAGGAGATTTACCATATCTTTTTCTAAAAGCTAATTTTCATAGTCATTCCAAATTAGGCCTTGATCTCTAGTAGGGAAGTCAATGGATCGGGTTCGGGTCGGGTGAAGCATCACCCGCATCTGTCACCCGGATATATCACCATCATCCGTTCATCCGTCACCCGTTTAATTTTCATCCGTCCATCCATCATCTGCGGGTGATTCGGGTGATAATCGGGTAAAATTCAGAGTTTAAGTTTCAGCAACAAAGTTTATTTTCACACCAACATTGAACTCTAATAAAAACAAATACATAAAAGATGAGTTTCTGATTTACTGTGACAGAGAACTTACAAAATTCAAATTATGTTTTTGAAACCAAATGCTTCATCCTTGCACGCAGCAAATTCAACAACATGAACCGTTTAAAAGTTAGTCTAAACCGTAACAAAATTGAGTGATTCAATTAATGTGTACAACCCAATAATGTTCTTCTAAGTAAGAACTAATAAGAGGCAAAATTAATAGCAGCAGCAGTTGCCTCACACAAGACTGTACAACAACAAGCCAGCAACTTCATTTTACAGCAACAACAACAACCTCCGTTTCTAATCTTTGCACCTTGCATATTGAAATAACTAATGAGAAACAAGATGAGAAATGAAAAGGTTAATAGCATAAGAACAATCTTGAAAGATTTGAGTGAGTGAAGGAGCATGGATTGTACCTGTTTAATAGCATAAGAACGGAAGCAACATTTCTCTTTTCAAATGTAGTTCACCAAAGAGACTAAGGATTAAACTCATAATCATTAAAATAAATAAAGGTATCAAAATTGTTAAGTTGCATTTAGTATTACCGAATCTAAATCAGCAACTTCCGTCCCAAAATTATTTCCAGCATTCAGTATTTGGATCTTTCAATACCGTAGAAGAAGCTTCAACATTATCTAAGGAAGTGCCTGCTTCCACAGTAATAAAAAAAGACTAGTTGTCTTCAAATGTAATTACAAGAAGTTATAAATAGAATAAAGTAAAAGAAATGTATTACCTGAGTACAAATCCCCTAGAATCCAATTCTGCATGCACATTATTGCTTCCACTGTAGTTGTAGCAAGTCTAGAACGATGAGTGCTAACAACTCTACCACCCATGCTAAATGCACTTTCCGATACAACAGTAGAAGTTGGAATAGCTAGGATATCCTTTGCAATGTGGGATACTTGAGCTTAATATTCTAATACTTCAAAATATCGAAACTATCACTCTCCGGCAAGGCATCCTCTTCAAGATAATGGTCCACCTCACACTTTAAGTTCACCTTCCTCTTTTTCGTTTTCTTCACTCTACTCCACTTGTCATCTACCTCATCCCCATCAACATCTACCAACACAAGAACAGGAGTAGTAGCAGAAGAATATTTCTTGCTTCGCAAAGCTTCATCTTTATACTCATATAATAGGTCATATAATGTTTTTTCACCCTTTGATTCTCCAAATCAGCAGAATCACCATAAATCTCACTGAATTAAAACTCAACACATACTAATTTGTTCTTTTAGATGTAAAATAGCTGCTATGGCTAAAACCTCATTGATAATCATCCAATACTTATCATATTTTTCAATCATTTTTGCTGCCATGTCTTTGATGATTCAGGTATCATTTTGTAACCAAGAAGTCAAAGCAACTTTGACTTCACACACTTATCGGAAAAACAAATTTGAGGTGGGATATCTTCTACCACAAAACAACTCAGTCAATTTGTGAAATTTCTTCAACTTTTCACAAACCAATGCAGCCAAATCCCAATCATTTTGGGTACACTGTGTTTTTCAAACGTGGGTTTTAACACCTAATACTAGCAAATATATCCTTATAAGGCAAAGCACTCTAAAGCATCAAAAAGGATGACTTCCACCTTGTTTTGCAATCAAGAGATAACTTTATAGCTTCTTCTCCTTTTTACAACTTGACTTTATTCTCAAACAACTCAATTCTTTTTGGAGATTGCTACCCAAAATGAAACACAATCACGGACTCTCTCAACATCGTCACCAATCACATTCGACCCATCTTGCCCAATCAAATTCAATATATGTGCAGTACACCTCATATGCAAGAATTTTCCCTTCAAGAGATGGGGCTCTTCACTGAACCTTGGTTTTAAAACATCCATCATAGCATCATTGCGTCATATGATTTTGAAGCTCAGATTTAGACTATGAATCTTCTAAATCCAAAGTGATCCATAATACACAACAGATACTCATGCACTATCACCATATTTGCTAGCTCATGTCTCAATACCTCCTGGCTAAAATTGGTAGTCTCCATATTTGTTGTCCCACTTCCATCAATTCTCCTACTAACAACTAACAATTTTTGGCGTATGTCAACTTTTTTATTCTTTTTAGAACACCTCTTGTTCATATGGCTGTTGAGATGAGAAGTTTCATTCTTGCTTTCAGCTGTCAACAACTTATCACAATGTATGCACTGTGCTTTCATCACCCCCTTCAACTAAAATCTTTTCAAAATGATCCCATACCGGTGATTTAAGTTAGGGCTGCAAAAAAATTCTGAAACCGCGGTATCCGACTGAAACCGGAGTTAACCGTACTTGCTTTCAGGTTAACCGTACCGGTTCTTACGGTATGGTTAACCGAACCGTGTAAATTGACCGGTTTCGATTTCAATAACGGTATTAAATTTTCTATAACGGTTAACCGCTCGGTTAATCGTGGTTAACCAATTATATAAACAATCAAAAACTTCAAATATTAATGTTCACCTTATATATTAATTAATGTTAACTATTGAGGGAATATGCACAATCTTATATTTTTTGTCATATGTGTTTGATTTGTCACTCATGATTTAGGTGAATGATCAATGTTATACTATAATATTAATGGTATGGGTCTTATCAATTAAAAAAATACACGGCTACAAGGTTAACCGATAAAACTGAACCGAACTAAAGGTTAACCGGTCTAAGTGGAATGGTAATAGAATCGGATTTTAGAAAATCGAATTAAACGGTTAACCGAATCCGGTAACCGATCTAAATGGAATGGTAATGGAATTGGATTTTAGAAAACCGAAGACCCGGTTAACCGAAAGCGGTTAACCGAATAAGGCGATTAACCTACCATGGGCAGCCCTAATTTGAGTTTCCTTACTCTTCCGGTAGTTATAGATTGACTTGAATTTTTTCATTTTCTGAAGATTGACTAGGTGAAAGAATAGGTGTTGTTCAGGTAGATGCAGATTCATTATTACCCTCCATAGCAGATATGCCTCCATTATTAAAATGAACATTAGAGGCAGATAATTAACAAAATATCAATTTCACATATAAACAGAATATACAAGTGAATTTTAATTAGCACTGTAGTGATACAATTTGATATGAGCACTGCAAACAAGAGATTGATTTGTACATCCGCAGATTTAAGAACCAATCAAGAATAGAGATATATAGGAAAAATCAATCATCTAAGCATTAACAATCTTTGCAATCCCAAAACTTGCCAATGTCAAGAACTTAGAAAAGAGGATTTGTGTTAAAAAGTGTACTTACGAATAAAACAGTACACACGTGTCCACACTCTTAATTCGTTCTATGAGTTTGTTCTTTACTAGTTCTAATTTAGTCACTGATGACAAAGATTAGGTATAAGTGGTGTTGTCTGAGCCGTAAGAAAACAAGTCATGTACTTGCATTCCTGTTGAAGAGGTGAGTTCACCGAAGATAAGCTGCAAAAAGTTGGTCTAATGACTGGCAAAACAAAAATTATTTGCTGCCAATTAACTTGCGTATATACCTTTATGATGTGCATCGTTGATGAAACAAAATTATGCTATATAAAAGATTATGGGTTTGATAGAGCAGTTGGTAGAACTTGTTGTTAGGGGACTCAAATTAAGAAATGATCGAGTCTTAGTTCCAAAGCAGAATTTCCATTGCGGTGGTATAATATACTTTCAGACTCATTTATAGTAGTTTGTCTTGTAAAAATTAAAATAGTATTAATTAGGTTCTTCTCATGCCAATTCATCGATTGATTAAGGAAGTTGTGGTGTGTGGTGTACGACATACAAAATATTACCTTCATCCCGTCATAAGCGTCCTATTTGCTTTTTGGTACATTTTTCCACTTCAATAATAAACATATAAGATAAAGTATTTTTTAAAAACTAAGTTGTTTTTTTTATAATTGGTGGCACAAGGCCTCAAGAACCACATAAGCGGGAATACAGTCAAAGGATCAAAAAACACCAAAAAAACCAGTCATACCTAAGACCATCTACCCTTACATCCGAAAAGCCACATTCGAGATCTTAGACTTTCGCTCTTGTCTTTCTCTTGCTCCTACTAACAGCCCTACTCATACGAGAGAATTTACTGAAGCTGACACACCCTTTCTTGTTTCCATTACTCCTCCTGGAACTTGCTCTAGAATTGGTTTGTGAACAGTTGTCCGAACCACCCCCCGCAACAGGCCTGGACTCCTGACCTCTCTGCCGATATGCATCTCTCTGCTCCCGAATGATATCCTTGATATTACTCAAAGCATGCCCTTCATCAACGACTTGACAGCCGAGCTCTTTTGCAAGCAAAAGAGTCTGTCTAGCTTCCTCCTTGACAAAGTCCTCATCAGACTGGACTGACGGCTCAACTAGACCCCCAACGGGCTCAAAGCCAGGGGGAATTCAGGGTCCTCAAACAGAGCCCTAAGGGCATCTCCGTCACCATCAACCTCCCCTTGGTCGACAGGGGGAGTCTCGAACACGACCTCAGGAAGAGGACTACTACCATCCATAACGACATCAAGCAATTCGTGGTCATCTATCGGTACTTGATTCCAAGATGCAGTTGCAGGTAAAGTTTCCCAAACCAACATCTCTCTCGTGAACCTGCCTTACTCTATGGAGGAAATCATCAAAGCTGCTAAGAATCTGAGTATAGACAAGGCCCCAGGCCGGGATGGATTCAATGGTTGCTTTCTAAAACGTACTACAACTCAACTGGAGCCCAAGTTATATCAATCGTTTTGGATGTTTTGCGAGGTAATCCTATGCTTAGGACTCATAATGATTCATTGATTAGTTTGATTCCTAAGTTGGGGGTGTAGTGAATGTATGTGACTTCAGACTCTAGCCCTCCTAGCATTGGTCCAAATGGAACAATCTGTGTCACCATTCCGCAAAGGGTGGGTTGGGATTTCACTCTAATCTTGATTTCATCAGAGCCCTCAGAGCAAAACAAATTTGACTCATTCTCAAAAATCCCCTATCCCTAGTGGCAAAATTTCTTCAAGCCATTTACTCTCCTGGTAATGATATCTTATGTGCTCTCACTCGTAAACATGATAGTCCTACTTGGAAATCCAAGATCAACAATGTGAAGGTGATTAAGGCGGGCGCTCGTATTGCTACTGGAGATGGTCAAAACACAAAAGTGTTAGAATTCACCCTGGATTCCAAGACTGACTTCTTTTAAATTCTTTACTTCTCCCCCAGCTCCCTTTTTCACATTGATGTGGTGATTATCAGGTCCATTCCAATCAAGTGGTGGTTTCTTAGGTATGGCGCTTCACCAAGTGGGGAGATATCATGTTAAATCTGGATATCTTCTTTTTACAGAAAAGGGTGATCTCTCTCAGGTATTGGACTCTAGTATCCAAAATGGGAAACCGTTTGTCTCCGGCTCACTCTTATCCTATTGTTAAATTTGTTTGCAGGACATTTCTTAGTCAGTTTGTGCCTTGCCTGGAAAATTTGGCCAAGCGAATAGGTGTTCCCCCCTCTTGTTTTTTGTGGTTTACTTGATACTGATATCCACTCTATGTTTGAGTGTTGGACTGTGAGGGACTATTGGTCAGGAATCATCAACCTAAACTCTCTTCCCGCTTACTTAGATGGGGCTATCCAAAAATGGTTCTTTATTCAGTCCAAAGGGTGGTCAAATGATCAGTTGGCTAAGATTGCCAACCTCATGAGGGCAGTATATGATGCCAAAAACCGTGTTAGACGCAATGATGAGCTATTCTCGACTCCATTGATGCTAATATTGCCTATACTAAATCATGTGTGTTCTAGTATGATTGAAGATGATGTTATTCCCCAGGGTTACATCTCTCACTGATACCATGGCTATAGAAGGAGAGGTCGGACTCTGATCTAAGGGGGCTCTATATGTAACCAAGATGGCACAATTTTGGTGGCTTTTAACAAGTGAGGTGGGATCAGAGATGAAGGAGAAGCGGAATCCCTTGCTCTTGGGTTTGATCTTGATTGCGCTGTCTTCGCAGGATACAAAAAATCTCCATTAAGGTCAATAATCGAGATACGCTATTTCAAGTTTCTTCATCCTTGTGGCTAGCTCCCATTGAAGGATCAATGCTCTTTGATCCTATAACTCTTGGAAGATTAGATCATTGTATTTTCTCTCTTTGTCCGAACTTTTTGTCCAATTTTCCTGCTCTTCTAGTAGCTAGATTATGCAATGGTGCGAATGAATGGAGAATTTAGGAAAAACAATCTATTACCCTGGGGTGACTCGAACCTGCGAGCTTGATTTTGACCCAATCCCCCCGTTTTTTAATGTTGTTCCTTCTACTTTATAATCTTAAGGTTGCGTTCCAAGCTTCTATAAAAAAAAGACAGTCAAATATGAGTAAGCATTTTCATTCCAACCGTACATTCCAAACAAACCCTCAAAATGAGCGTGACACCTGAAATCTCACTGAAATAGAGTAGCAAAGATGGGAGCAAATCGCAAGCCGCAACTAAAACAGCGATTGCAATGATAGAAAAAACATTCGCGATGTCAGATGATGAGATTGGACAAAAAAAACAACCAATCACACGACTCTTGAACAATCACAGACAGAATGCTACATATAGTATAACGGCGTAGCATACAAGCAGACCACTACTACTCCAGATCACATCCATATTTCACAGACCGAATAAAGAGCAGTTCAACAATCGGTTAGAGACCAAACAATGCTTGATCATAAGCCTAAAGATTCGGTCTTTCAACGCATTGGCGCGATGAACCGATAGACATAGCAGCACAACTTCATAACCACATTGGAAGTACGAATTGGCAATCAACGCAAAACCTAGAATCGATAAATCTAAATTTTAGGACCAGGGATGACGAAAAGTGTAACACTAGATAAACACGCATAAATGTGTGAAGAAGAGGCGAGGAGAACCTGGCTGAACTTGGGGGGAAGCGTGTGGTTGACTTCATTTAAAGCGCGATGAAGAGTAGCGAATGCCTTTCGACCTTTATCCGAGACAAGGAGCTTCGCCATTCCCTCCCAGTCAATATTCTTCGAAGCCTTAAAGCTACATCGGCAATCTTCTTCCCGGAGCCGTTTATCTTCTTCGACTCTCTGTCCTCATCTTCCTCCTTCGGTCGGCTGCGATACAATCATGCAATGGAGAATTTTTTTGAAGATGGCTCCCTGGGACTATTCACTCAGAGAAAAGGCAAGCAAAGCAAAACGCCAACCCCTGATTTCTGGTTAAATTTTGGTACCAGAAAATGGAAAAATCAAGTTGTTTGCTTATCTGTAGAAGTATGTAGAGACGATGAATACATTTGCATTCAATTCATATTTGATGACGATATTATTAAACTTTTTCGTTTGAATTTGTTAGAAGACCAGGGTATTAATTATGTCTTTACCAGTGAAAAAATCAAATTTCTCTTACTTATAATATATATATATATATCCGTTTTTAGTTCATTTATCAACTAGAAAAAGTAAAAAACATGTTTAAAAAAATGCATAAGATTTTAAAACAAATATATTTCTTTAAATATTTAATATTTAAATGTTATGAATTTTACTTGAAATACAAAAAAATAATTTTTACTTGTTTGCTTTATCATTTGTGACTAGAGTAAAATTGTTTTAGCATAATATTTTGGTTATTGCACCACCTACATCATGACTGAAATGTAGAACTTATTAAGGTAGGTAACAAGTAACAACAATCCTGAAATATTAAAGAGATCATACTAAATAGATCATATCCCTATCATTTTACGATAACAAATAAGTTGATGAGCAAGCAAAAAGAATAAAATTACTATTTCTAATAATACTACTATTATTTAATATAATTAAAACAAAATTATAACATCCAATTAATATATAATATACTTTATAATATAATTCATAACGTATATATATTTAGTCTTTAGCCAATATAATAACTACATTAAATTTTTCAGTCATTTTTCCAATTTTGTATGTAATTGATTAATTTCCGTGGCATTGCGGATTGAAAACATTATATTGGTATATTTGGAATTGGCATCTGATTACAATTAGAGTTATTTTAGTCTTTTTCACATGTTGAAATTGTATATTCTATTTCTCACAAACAGACGACTAGTTCCGATTAATATCATTCAGGTTCATTGATCTATATTTATATATACAACAACTGTATATGATATGACATATATATAGCACATCTGCTTCAGAACCGATGACGATTAAGCATGACAATCATTGGAGGTGGCTAACCGAGTTTTGCTGCACAAGGGATCATGAAAAAGAAGTTTCATCACGGTAAATCAATTGTAAGGGTCATGTTTTTGGGGGTGAAAGATCAGTGCATTAGAGCCGGATACTACGTTCATCATATATCAGGCAGGAGAACACAAGGGACGACGGCACAACACATAGTCAGCCTTCTATATCAATTACTATAGGCCATGTAGTTAGCAGAAACAATTACTATTATCAAGCCACAGTTACTTTGGCTATCCCTGTTACACTCATTTACTACGGGTTCATAGTTTTTTCTTATGTGTCGTCATTCAGGACTTCCATCAAACAGAAAGTGCGCACTGCTTACTGCTCATTCTTTTTCGGAAATACCTGTTCCCCTTCACGAAATTATCAATTTTTTAACTACTGCGAGGGTAACGGAAGCCGATTAGCTATAAAATACAATTCATAGAGGACTAACCAGTGGCGGATGGCGGTTGGAGGTTGTGCTGGCGCGGTTCGGTGAAAGAGTCTGGAAATTAGAAGAAAAATTGGGGGGACTTAGTTGGGTTGGGAGGAAATTTTGATTTGAAGAAATCGACCGTTTTGCTGAGCCCACCGGTTCGCTGGGTATTTCTCTACCCGGTTCACTTTACAAGTTCGGTTTACCACAAATCCAGTTGTACTTATCAGGGGCGCCATCCAAACAGGGGACCACGCCATGGGTATAAAGTTTGGGCATATGCTCAAACAATATCTAGCCATTAGATTATAATTTATTTTTGAAAACATTAATCTCAACCGTATATGTATTATTTATTTAATAATTAGTTTTATAAAAAAGAAAAACAATCAAATAATAATAATAAGGGTATAATAGACTTTTTCAATTATAACCAACCACTCCCCCTTATTGATAGGAGATGAAGTTTACGGAAGTTTTTCTCACCAACTCCCTCTTGTCCATCTTAAAAAAAATTACTAGCATTTTAATAATTATTCCACTAGTAACTTCCCTAAATATACGACATTGACATTGTGGAATTTTTTTTCAAACATCTATTAATGCTACAAAGTTTATGTCCAAAGTTTTTTTTAATTTGTTATTTTTAAATAAAGTAAGTTGCTTAAAATGTGGAATCTTTATTAGAATTGATGGTTTATAGTTTTCTTTTCAAATTAGATATTTAACTAAGATTATACAATTTTAAAATGCAAATGTAGATTTGTTTGCTTATTTAAGAAAAAGTGTAGATATTTACGTAAAAGGATATATTTTTTGAAACGAAGGTGTAGATTTGTATGACGGAAGTGTAGATTTTTAGTATTTTCCAAAAATGAAAGTAAAAGTGTAGATATTCAGATAAAATTATAGATTTTTCAAAATGGATGTGTAGATTTATTTGATAGAATTGTAGATTTTTAGTAATTGCTCATTTAAGTAAAAGTGTAGTTATTTGAGTAAAAGGATAGATTTTGTAAAATGTAGGTGTAGATTTGTTAGATAAAAGTGTAGATTTTTTATTTGAACAATATAATTTTAAAACGAATGAGTGAAATTATTTTAATGAGTAATAAATAAGACAACCTAGGAATTTCACTTATGATCTATATTTATTTTAAAGGGTTCACGTCAAAGTATTTTCTAATTGCTTCTTTCAAAACAATTTGTTTAAAATGTACATCTTTCTTTCTCTTTTTCTAACTAGATCGGCTGCATTCCCACTTTAAAAATATTAATGGTTTATCATTTTTTTCAAATTAGATCGTTGCAATATACAAACTCATCTAAAATTACATTCTTATTTAGATATTATAGTAAAATGTCTGATTTTTAAAATGTAAGTGTGGATTTTTTTAGAAGTGTGAATTTTAATTAATTCCTAATTCAAGTAAAAGTGTAGATATTTTGGCAAAGTAATAGTTGTTTCAAAATATAATTCTTTGATTTATTTTTGTTTGATTGTAATGTTTTATTAAGTAATAAATAAATTCAACGTTGTTCTTATACATTTCTATGAGGAGTCCTGTCAATTATATTTCTAATTTGTTATTTTTAAATAATATTTTTTTGCATACAAGGTGGGATTTTTGACTTTTTCAAATCACTTACACTTCTATTACAGTTAAAAAAATTATAACCGCCAATTGTGAGAATATTTATTAGAATTATTGATTTATTTCTTTCCCTGTAAACTAGATCATGCAATCTTATATTTTTTTCCGTTTTTAAAAAATAAAAATTAAATTTGACATCTATACCCCTATAATAAATCTAAACCTTCAATTTATTTGTTATAAATCCAACAGACATGATTTAATTGAGCACCATGCTCAAAATCTGTTTTGAGCACCTTCCCCTCGTTGGGGCGCCATCCTTTTATAAGTTTATTGAACCGAGTCAAAGGCATATGAGGGTTCTTTCGACAAAAAAAAATGAAAGGAAAATTAGAAGAGGAGGAGGACAGACAGTGGGGCTGGGGGGACAAAAGATTGCTTGCTACATAGGGGTGAGCATTCAGTTTGGATTATTCGGATTTATCCGAAATCCAAATAAACTAATTTTTTTTTTGGATTTTTAACCGAATTTTAAAACTGAATTTAAAATTTCGGTTATTCGGATAACCGAATTATAATTCAGTTCGGTTTTCGGTTTTGACTATCGAAAATTCGGTTAACCGAAATATCCATTTTTTTTAAAAAATAACCCCTTTAGATTTTTGCTGACTTACTAAAAACTTAAACATTGAAAAACCCTAAATCTAATCTATCGGACTATCCCACACGACACTCACTACTCCTCAGTACTACTCACTCGCACAGTCCGCCGTCTGCGTTCATCTTCTCCATCTCCACTCTCCAGTTCTCCTTCCTCCTTCCTCGACGGTCGACGGCTGATACGGACGACGGCGGTGTTTTCTTCCGGCGACGGCGCCGCGGGGGTGTTCCTTCCTCCGTGAAGATTGAAGTCATTGTTGGCTGTTGACTGAAGACTGAAGTCGACATCCCTAAAGGTTAGTTACAACTTGACATTGGATTTATAGTTGTAGTTTGATGACTTTCACTTCTCTGTTCTACTCCCTTCATCTCTTCATTTAATCTACAAAATTGAGTAGCTGAAACGTACGCCATATCTAGAATTACGCAACTCATCTCTGTGAATGTAAAAATCAAATCAAATACCTGAGACATGAAATTATGAAACGGTTTCCCCTAGCAGCTGCCTCGATTGCTGCAAATAAGCAGAGTATTAGGATTGCTTGCTGAGGTTGTATATTGATTTCAGATTCTGACGATTATTAGGTCAATTCCAAATCTAATTCGGCAATCAATAAGCATACTCCCTCTTCCGCCATCATGAATTGAATTAAACCAATCAGATAACTAATCAGACTGCTATCGGTGAATAATCAGATGTCAAATCAAACTAGAAAAGAGTGTCAATAACTATAAAAGAGAACTAAATTTGGCATTTGACCTCAGAGTGAGCCAAACGAAGGGAGTAGAACAGAGAAGTGAAGCTCTCAGCAATCGCTAAAACTATTGCGGTTTTTGCTCATCTTATATACTAGCTCATATGTAATTAGTAATTTAATATGCTTGCTAAAACTATTGGATTTATAGTTGTAGTTTGATGACTTTCACTTGTGCAAGATTATGGGCATGTGATCCCGAGAAAAAGTAGAATAATTAGGCTGCCTGGTAGACCTTTGAAGTTAGTTCTGTTTTCTCTGATATCTTACTTACTAATTGCATACACCTCTCCACTAAACACCACAACCACGATACTGTTACCTTACTGCGATGATTTGTTGTTTTTTACTATCTATAAGAAACATTTTCTTGGCTTTTTTTTGTATGGCATGTTTAAATGAACAGTTCAGCCCTGTTTACCTATTATGTATAATGATTTATTTGTTGTGTATGTTTATCTTTTTAAGGAATGGACAAGTGCTCAATCAACACAACAACCTTGAGTGATAATATGGAGTATTAAACTCTTGGTAAGTGTCTTCATTGCTCTTTCTTGATGTTTAAGAGTTAAGATAATATCGATCAAAATTGATTATCATAGCTGTTTTAGTTTTTGTACTGCTGCTGCAACTTTTGAATCTTTCACATTCTGGTTTTGCAAACACATGCTATGAAGAGTGCACAATGTTCTATGGAAATTAGCATTTAAAAATAATCTTAGTCATGTGTTGCTTGATAGCATTGAAATTTCATACTTCTGTTTGTTCTGATTTTGCAGTACTCGTTTGCTACCGATATCAGTATTTTGTTACCTCCTGAAATACTGCTAGAATTAACAAATAGAAGGGGATTAGCTAGACTGGACTGCAGTACTGAACCACTAAAGTACACCACTAGATATAATTTTATATATATAGAAAGAAAAAAACTTCAAACCAAAGGATATAAGAAGAAGAAGAAGGGGTGGGTGTGTGGGACTTTTCGATAGGTTGAAGAGGCCACAGTGGGGTAGTAATGTCAGCTCATGCATGTTTTACGGATCCATTATCATGCACCATGCCTGTGAAAGGTTATCTTCATCGATCGGACCAGATTATATATATTTTGCATAAAAGTGGTTAATTAAGCAATCAAATACCTACCTGATGAGACGAAAGACACCAAAAGAGTTGTCATTTGATATATCCAGTACTTAACTGTTACAAATAGGTAGTGGTTCTGTCTTTAGGGGACAATTGAACGGCCCTTTTTCAATGATGTTATATTCAGTCTGATGTTATTCTAGGAAGCAAGCAGCAAGTTAAATTTTTTCATCCATCTGCAGATCTCCCCTCTGTTTGGATTTTGTCTTGCTGTTAGGTTTTATTTTTTAAAAAAAATTCGGTTAATTGAAAAACCAAATAAAAATTCAATTTTCAGTTTTTTTTTTAATTTTGGTTAACCGAAATCCGAACTGATGGAAATTCGGATTTCGGTTCGGTTTTCGGTTTTTAATCTTAAAAAATTTCGGTTTATGGATAATATGGATTTCGGTTAATTCGGTTTTGACTATAATTCGGTTAGTTCGGTTTTTAACCAAATTAACCGAAATCCAATTTTATTTCAACAATTTGGATTTCGGTTAACCGAATTATCCAAATGCTCACCCCTATTGCTACATTTGCGTTTTGATTGCATTCGGTAAAGCGTAACGGTAACTACTTCTTTGACGACCAGCTGCGAATCGATTTTTCCCTCTTCAACTCCATTCAATCCCACGTTCTCCACTGTTCCCCCTTGTTACGGATCTCTTCAAGAAGAAATCAAAATTTTCATCTTTGTTTTTTTGTTTCACCAAAATTCTCCCCTTCTTACGGATCTTCTTATCCCCACTACACTTCCCTGTCTTTCTCTCTCATATATAATCAGAAATCGTGCACATGATGACGGATTCAGCGACCCATGATCTTTCTTGCGACCACCATTACTCAGACGACCGCGAAGAAGCGAAGCTATTATTAGAGCAACCTGAACCGGAAGAGGCTGCAAAAATTGAAATCCCAGTGGAAATTATAAGCGAAGAGGAGATGGCTTTGATTGAAGCAGCCTTCTTGGTCGCGGCAGCAGCCGCTGCTCGGCCGTCTCTAACTCCTTCGGTTACTTCTTGTTCGTCAACATCTTCTCTTTGTTGTCTTCCCAGTTTCAGAGGAGTATCAAGCGGAGCGAGTCTATATCGAAGAAGGGTATGTGCAGTGTGTCTGCCGTTGATGGAGAACAAAGTGCCCCCATCAGTGATATTGAGGATAGTGGAAGACGGACCTTGAGTCCGCGGAGGAAGAAGGGTCGGTTGGATGTGTCGTTGTTGAGCAGATTTCGCAAGAAGAGGGCTCTATCTGCTACTGATTTAACGGGATCGGTATGGGTTCAGGTTCATTTTTTGTCGTTGTCACAGATTGGATTATGGTTTTGTATTAGATGTCGACAAAATGGGTTTGCCTTCTAGCTGAATGGTATGATTTGAAAAATGTCCCAACCATGAATCTCGGTGTTCTAGTCTGGTGTATTGAACGTATGCAATCTCTCTCTGCTAATATCCATTTCATTACTACTTGTAGGAGTGGTGTGAAAGCAAATGGAATTTAAGCTTTGTTTGGGCAAGATAAAAGTCAGTGAGGCTATGAAGGCCGGAATAGCTCGGCATGCCAAGCTTGAAGAAGAGGTCTGCTGTTAACTTACTGGTGACTGATTAGTGGTGTTACTCTTTATCTGGGCGAAAGACAAATATTAGTCATCTAGGCATGCCGTTATTCCAGTGAACATTAAGTAACTATGTTTGTAGAAAGCAACAACTTGCAATTAGATATGTATGCAGTAAATGCGGAGAAAACTTGAGTTTAGTAATTGAGGGTGCTTACGTGGTTAGGTATAGCTTTTTTAATATCATGAAATACTTTTTTCTTGAAATTTATGCTTTTGGGCGTCTTGATTGGAAGAGACGAAATTGCAATATGTTAGAGGAAGTGATATGGAGTAACTGCAGAGATTGAGAAGTGTGTCATAATATTATAAATTGGCCATTGGAATGGGCAGGAAGAGACTCTGTATCTTATTAGTACTACTATATACCCTTAACATTATTTCCATCATCTAGCTGTTACATATCTTTTGTTTTCTTTTGCTGTGCTTCTGATTGATCTAATAATATG
>JAIOTZ010001997.1:0-25474 GCA_023374045.1 Limonium bicolor
TCTTAATCCCACAAAGGTGTTTGTTAATTCAAGGCTTACGGCTCAAGCTAAGCTAGAGTCTGAAGAACAAAGCAAGAAGAGTTCCCTTCTCTCTCCTTGTTCTTGGATTGACGAAAGGTAGGAGTGCCAAAGAAAGTAACCAACGCTAAATTCACCGTGTTGCCCAGCTCTAAACCTACCAACGGGATTTGGTGGTTGAAGAGGTACATGGTTTGAAGGTTAGCAAATCAAGCTGTGGGCGGTTATGCATTCAAGTTCCTCTCCTTTGCTTTAGGCGCAAAGGGCGTGGTTGTAAGCGACGGTGTTCACAAGAGTTGACGACTTGGCTAGAACCGATCAAAGGGGGAGTAAGGTTGATCAACTTGGGTGTAAGTTGAGCCGGTCATACAAGTATTTTATCGTGTGACAGCTGGTTAGTTTCTGCCTGACCTATCCCTAAGCAGCCTTGCACGACTGTGTCCCAGCTGGGCACTTTACCACCAGTTCCAAATGCAAACCAGAATGTTCTTATTTTACAGTATTGGAAACATGAACTTGAAGGTCCTCTAACTGTTTTCCGTTAATGGACTCAGTTTTTTTTAATTCAATTTTATTACCATTTCACACAAATCGATCAATTGGAATGGTTAACTATTTAATTTGATTTTTAAAATTTGATTAATAATTACTGTTTCATCTAGATTATTTAATCTTTAACTCTGTTTTTCTCTTATTTTTTTATTAACTTTGTAATTGTATATTACTTTATTGATAAAACTTACACTCATAAGATTATTGTGTAACATTGATCATTCACTAGCACTATATATAAAAATTAGTGAGACGCTCATAATGACATGTTGGCCTTACTTGTTCCATCTGAGTTAAATTCACATGCATGATTTCCCATCTAGCTAGTAAGAAGTTAAAAGGCTACTCTGTAAAAAGGATATGCATATATATATATATATATATAGGTTGATAACAAAATTACTTGGTACTTAATTTGTCATACCTTCATTTCGTCTGGTTCTTCCACCAGCTGACTTGAATCAAGAGCGCATGTTGAATCCAACAAAAACCAGCACGTCCAGCAACAGTAGATATGTTGCCCGAATACCTCCTGTTGACATCCCTTACATTTACGGAATCTATACTTATGTTGCACTTGCATCAAAAGCGTTAATGTATGCTGTTTGTGTAACTTGTGCTTCAATGTTTTTGGCCATTGCTCTATGCCCTGCACATATATATAATTAAAGATGAGTACACTGATCGATGTTTCGGCATGTTTGGAATTGAATTCTCTAACGCCAGGGTTTACCTCTAAGTTGTAGAATATAATAATCCTCAGTTTTTATACAATGGACGTGTCACCACACTGCCCTTCATATACTATAAGACTATAAATAATAATAAAAAAAAAAAGTATTCTGAATCCCCATCCATTACGGGCATTAAGGTCTGTGTAAGAAATTAATTTATAGAAGTAACACTAGTTTGGGTTTGGAAACGGTTTCGGTTTCATGTTTGTATGTCACTGTTCATTGGTGTTCAAAAATTTAAATTGTTAGATTCATCAAAGAAGTTAAATCATTGATTAAAAATAAGTATGATACTGTACTATATGGTACAACAACCTCTGTTTAGGTTTCCCATGTTAATGATTAAAAAAATGTAGAAGCAGATTTTCCACGTGCGTACCTTGTATTTGGCACAAATCCTCATGTTTAAAGTTGAATTAAGGTCTTTGTGCGCCAACGTGTCTTCCTCATATCTGAAGCGGATGATACTTAGCTGTGGTGCAATCACATTTCCGGTTGAAAATAATTGAAGCATGGGACACTGGTCAATCTCCAGGGAATCCAAGCAGGGTAATCGCACATCACAAGTTGCAGTAGCGTCAAAAATAGAAAGAAGTGACAGATATTTTAGTTCAACTCTTCTAAGCGATGGGAATTCATGAGCTACTACTGCCTCTGCTGCAGCAGGGCCATTTTGATAAGAGCAGCAGGCACAAGAAACTTCATGGTCAGGTTCATCAGCAACAATGACATCCATATAATGACAGTCGTCTACCTCTAAAGTCTGTAGATGTTGTAATATAGATCCTTGCGCAGCACAACCAGCTGGGATTAGGAACTTGCTTTTCTCAAGGCTTGATGTTATCTTAAGAGATTGGAGGTTTGGAAGCATGTGGAATGGTATGTGATTCAACCGAGGAAGTTTACGCACCTCCAATTGTTTTAGCCTGGGAAGATGCAAAGACATAGTACTGCTTGCTCCATGCTCGTCCTCAATAATATTGTTGACCTCGAATAGTTGTTTCAATGAATCACACTCCTTCACTGCTAGATGTTCCAGATTTTCCAACACTGATAAGGATTTAATTATGAATCCTTGATGATCATCCTTGTCTGAGAATAGGGTCCTCAATCCGTCAAATCCGCGAATGCCAAGGGAGGTCACATTTTGAAGCCAAGCCTGTCGGAAGTAGCGATTCGAGTTGACCAAGGACGAAAAATAATTGATATCAAGTGTCTTCAATTTGGGGAATATGATGCTACTATAATCTTCTTGGTAATCAACAGCATCATATATCCCCTCGAGCTTATCCATATCTACTAGGTGCAGCTTCGCTAGAGAAGGCAACTGGTTAATCTGCAGCAAATTAATTGTATACATAAAATTAAAGTGGAAGATCACTCATCATAAAATCAAGAAACGATAAAAGAAAATGCCTATATATTATATACCTTGCAGTTGAATAATGCCTTTGCATTTTCCCTTTTGCTTGATCTGTTTGCTTGTTGATCAGTATTATATTCATCATCACCTAATTTTTCCACTTTTCCTAGCAGCGTCTCAATCTTAGGTAGCTGGTCTATATACAACTCTTCCAAGGCATCACATTTCACATATTGATGAGATCCAAGTTGCAGCACATGAGAGGATGACGGTGAGAACAGGCCCTCCAATACTTTGCACTCTTTAAATTCCATCTTCTTTACGTTTCCAAAACTAGAGATTGCGCCAGTCCATACATACCTCAGCTTGGGGATCTCCTCCAGAATCAGGATTTCAAGCTTCGGGAACTTGAGGTCAAACTCTTGGCAAGCTGCTACGCCCCAAATTTTTTCAGTTTTCGCTAGCAGCATCAACTCTAAAATTTCCAAGCTGAGAAAAGCAGTCTGTACATTACGAAACAGCACATCCTAATTTTAATTTTATATATAGACTAAAAATTAAAAATTAAAATTAAAACTACTTGATCTATGAGCAAATAAATTTCATTTTTGAAACAATTGAGACTCATTCACTAACAGCGGCAAATATAATATATTATTAATTCACCATCTTTATGTTTTAGGTCAAGTTAATACAAAATATAGAATATTTTATCTTTATTGTTTGTACTGAGGAATGAATTAAAAGTGGATTCTCCCTTGTTTTCCCAGTTTCTCTAAAAAAATCTTAATTGTAAAGAGTCAAAACATTTATATAGGGAGTTAGTTTGAGGCTCATCCACTAATGAATAATGATCCTCAATAATCAGAAGTTAATAGATAATGCATAATATGTAGTAGTAATTAATTTGAATGCTTTACCTCATCACTGAATAACGAATTTGCTCGAACATGATCACCATCACCATCTCTTCTCGTGTATACATCTTTAAATCTAACAAACATCTCTAACTCGTCAAGGTGACCCAGTGACAATTTTTTCAGAGCAGGAAATTCCATCCTTAAACTCCCCTGATAGAAGCATGCCAGCTTATTCATGCTCAACGCACTAAATTCTGAGAGGCTGGAGAAACTGATGGTTCCATTAGGGATACTACTCGTCACCATCTGACTTTCCAATTCAGTGGAGACAACTTGTAACAAATTATCACAATCATCTAGATCTAAAACCTCCAGTTGTTGAAGCTCAATCGCTACCCAGGGTGGGCAGACAGTCTTTATGGAAGAACAATATCCAATGTCTATTTTCTTCAAGCTTCGGAAACTGAAAATTCCTCTTGATGACAACTCCTTATTACTCACGTCATGCTTACTACTACATAGTTCTTCAATGCTGTTTACTTCAGTTACCATCAGTTTCTCCAAAGAGGGAAATAAAGCCTGCAAGGGAGTTAAAAATAGCAAGCCACATATATAATATATCATTAGTTAGCTAGTATGCATATTAGCATCGAAACATTAAGCCTCAAAAATAAGCTAAAGCTGCAACTTAACTGAATCATTAATGTGTTATACAACTTCATAGAAATCACCACAAAATCTCGTGAGTATTTCACGAATTGTACTCATCGTAGTGACATATCAGTGAACTTCTCCAAAAATAAAATCATATAAATAAGAGAGTTGTACGCACACTTAATAAAATTATGGAGGGAAGATATATACCGGAAAGAAAAAGTAGATACAAAAGTGATGCATCAAAGAAAAAGTAGCTGAAGACTGTTTACCTTTCCATCTATGAACAACGCCTTTTTCAATGTAATATCGTTCCATATCTTTTCACTACAGATCAACTCCATCGTCCAAACATCATCATCACACTCTACCTCTTCGCTTTCTTTTCGATTTAAATGTTCTACAGGCTTTGCAAATGTTTCCAGCTTCTCAAGACCTTTCAAACTCAATACTTTCAAGGCTGAAAATTCCATGCATAAACTTCCTTCGTAGAAACATGTAAGGCTAGGTAACCTTTCCATATTCAAAGTTGACAAACTTGAAAATGTTATTGTTTGACCCTCATCTTCACATATTGCTCCAACCGAGATCACTTGCTTCATAGCATTACAATTACAAATGCTTAACTTTTTAAGTTGCTTCAAAGCAACAGCCACTACAACTGGGCACAGACTCTCCATTGAGTCGCATGAGAAAATCTCCAGCTCCTCCAAATATTTGAAGTTTAAACTTCTTTCATAGAGCTCCATGCTCCATACATTCTTGAGATTGGGCAAATGCTCGAGTTGAATGCTTTGCAACATTGGTACTGTTTGGGTAAACTCTTTCTCCGATGTCATTTCCCACAAGTTATTAATGTTATCTATTGACTCTAACTTCAATTTTGCCAGAAGAGGAAAAGTGACCTACAAGGCTCGACAAGTATATATCAAGTTAGGATAGACAACATGAATGTAAAGATAGGTACATTGTCAATATTGCTTGTCTAGCTCGCATAGTATAAGGAAAAAGCTATATGATGGGTGAAAGTATATCAATAATGTGACAACGATTGAGAGCATTATTTTTATGTAAAGAAAAGTTGTTGAACTACAATTGAAGTTGCCTATATAAAAGGAGACAGTGTACATTATCTTGGAGTTAATTTAGGCCTTTTTTTTATTTTGAAACGAGGTAGTAAAAATATATTTAAATGATATATGAGTTGATATGTAAAGAGTGAGAGAGTTATCAGAAAACAACACACGCTAATATTCTTTCATTTTTTTAGTTGTTTCCTTTAAAGACTCTCTTTGACTCTCAGTATTGTCTATTGCTGGGCTTCCACTACTTATCAAAAAAAAAAAGGCGTACGTACCTGTTTTGTGAAAAGAGGTTTTAACATTCTGTCACGTTCTTTACTGCTCCTCATACACAAACCGCGAAATGATCCTAAATCTGACAAGGAAAGCTCTTCCAGGCAAGGTAATTCAATCAAGTCCAATTCCTTAGTTGCTTCAAAAATATATTCCAAATTTTCACACTTCCGCACTTCGAGCAGCTTCAATCGATTTGCACAGTGAACAGGCATAGCACAATCAAATCCACTTAAATCGCTAAGTATAAGCTTCTGAAGATCATTAGGGAACACATTAAGCACGGGTGACATGCCTACTTTTTCACTACCCCTGGTCCTGAATGACGAACCATTACTCAGCGAATAATTAATGCCTTCAAGAACAATGCTTTCTGCTTTCTTTATCATAGCCCTCCAACCTTCTTTCACCAGGTCACTATATGCAACACGATTGACCTGTAAGTACCTTGATAAAGAAGATACATCCTCTTGCCATTCTGAATTTCCAAAATTAATTTTGAAGCTTGATAAATTGGGAATAACAAAATCCCCCTTAGCCAACTGCTCACTGCTTGTTATTTGGACTTCCAACACTTGGAGACATACACAACACTCCAATTCAGAGAGGCTTGCCATATCTTCTTTAGGACGTCGCCAGTTATCAAAGGAGTCTCTCATGTAGAGGCCTTCCAGCAGAGTGAGGTTGGTGAACATGCCTGCATGTATAATTTTGAGATCCTTACAACTAGTCAAGTCCAGTAACCTCAACCTCACCAAGTTGCCTAGTTCTTTTGGTAACTCCTCGATGTTGCTACCCTTCAAGTTCAAAACTTGGAGCTTCACCAACTTACCGATTCTAGATATGTCTTCTAATAAGCAATTCTCAAGGAGTAATGTCTTGAGGCTTCTTAATTGCTCGATTGATGGGGGAAAAGTTCTGATATTTGAGTTTGCCAAGTCTAGAACCTTCAGTTTCACCATCATCGAAAAGTAGTTATCACATAGTCTTGATCGACTTGCATCTTGCAACCTCAACACTTTCAGTTTTGGAAGGCTCAAACTTGCTGGATACTCATAATTATGATCAGATGCCAAAGAAATTACAGTGTACTTTTGATATGTCTTCTTTTTTAGCTGCCGAGAAATAGGCCCAACATGAAAAGCACGTTGATCTCCTGCATAAGATCAAGAGACACTCAGAAAAAAGTTGTCAAAACTTATGATTGATTTCATTCTGCTCTGTTATGTCCGGAGTTCAGAGCTTATATACTTCAATCAGCAATGTGAGGTGCACTTATGATGTCATAAGGTTTTATTAAAACTAAAATATCAATTGATTTATATAGACATTAAACTCAAGAAATAATGATGACTAAAACAGGTAAAGATTGAAGTATGGCAACTACCTTTTTCTGCAATCAATTTTCCTGCTTCCCGAATGTCTTCATGAATCTTGATTTGTCTTGTATGAATATCAAACTCGAGAAGTAATGATGATGACACTAGTTCATATGCCCACTTCTCTGCTTGTTTAATAGCTTCAACAAGTGAATCCATATATTGGAACAAGCCAAGTCCAATCCCATATCTCAACAAGTCATCAATGCTTATACTTGAACCGGGTGGGAAGATACAGCAAAGCAAGAAAAAATCCTTTTTTTCTTCATTGCCAATACTACTGTAACTTGTCTCAAGGATAGAGTATGTCTCAGACAGTATACCTTCACTTTGCCCGCGAGTACACTTTTCGAGTCTTTCAGCAGTATCTTCCCAAATATATATGCTTTGATCCTTTAGCATATTTGCCAAAACATTGATCGAAAGTGGTAAACGTGAACATCTCGTTAAAAGCTTCTCTGTAATCCTTTTATGTTCCAGATCCTTGTCTGCAATATCCCCTACCTTATTCTTAAATAGAAGCTTGGCTTCTTCGTCAGACAAATCACCAACCTTATAAATGTAAGGAACTGCAACACCCATTGTCTTACAGAGACTATCTCTTCTACTTGTTACAATTATTTTACATCCCAAATCATTTTCAAGATCATGATAAATCCCGAAAGATCGTAAATCAAGCTTCTCCCAAAGATTATCTAGTATGATTAGCAACTTACCACCCTCTTCACGTTGTTCCCGTGACGTGTCGTCCTTCCGCCTTTTAATCTTTTTGAGCCTGTCATATAACAGTGATGCCCTATCTTCAAGTGTGCCAAAACTATCCAAAGGGAGACGAATTCTTCCAGCAATCTGATCTTGAATATGCTTAGTATTTGGAACACGAGAAATCTCTGCTATTATAACTGCGTTGAACGACATCTCATTTTCAGCACGTCCTGCAATTTCTTTCACGAGTGTACTCTTCCCTGATTTGTTGTTCAAAACATTATGTTATTTTTCTATAAGGAATAATATCAACAACAAAATTACTAAATTATATATGTTCTGTGAATTCCAATAAAATTCACAAAACGAAAAAGTGAACTAATCAATATACAGAATTTGTAAAGTAAAGAATTCTAATCTGTTTTACAAACTTTTGACACAGACATCCTGGTACGCGCCCCACGCGCCAGAGCTTCTTCCCCATCTCCTCTGTTCCCATCTTCGAATTCCTGCCTGATGCTGCTCTAATCCCTTGCGCCGCCGCACTGAACTACGCCGTGGATTCCAGCCCCGTCGCCGGGCATCCGCCTGGAGGCGCCGGCCCCTTCTTCCAGCTCGTTGCGCTCCTCCTTCATGGGCAAAGGCAAGCGACGCCCAGCAACCAGGTCCACTCCGGCATCGTCGCCATCTTCTTCTCCGGACGTCCCTGCTCCGGTTGCCTCCAAGCGGTCGCCTGCAACGGATCCTGTGTCGCTCCCCTCCCATCCGATGGCCACCGGATCTGGTTGCTCTCCGCTCGCTCGCATAGTCGCCCCCCCCCCCCCCCTTGGCCCGCCAGCAGCCTGGACGCCCCGCCTTGGTGGTGATGAAGGAGTCAATCCCCCTGAAGACGTTGGCCACCCAGCTGGTGACGCAAGCGGAGGTCCCCCTTCTGCCCCCTCTCAACTTGATGCGAGCCTCGTGGAACCGGCTAGCCCGGTTACTGGTTGTGAGCAGTGCCCTGCCTCTGATAGTGTGGCTACAGTAATTTCAAATTTGGGGTCAGCAGGTTTGACCCGTGAGGAGAATGCTCCAGCAGTCGAAGCGCAGCTTGGGGTCTTTGCCCCGTCTTTGGTTGACTCTAAGGCATTGACAGATTTTGATACAAGTGGTCACCCGGTTGTTATCTTTCATAACAACGGGGCAGTCCAAAACGCCTCTGGGGGCCCTCCTCTTACCGCCCCCGCCATCGATTTAGTTGTTGATATCTCCGGCCCTCCAGCTGATGCAGCCCTGCAGGACTATCTTACTAAGACCGATCCTATTCCCTCTGGAGCCGCGGACAAGGACTTTCCCCCACTCCCCAAAGGCCCGGGTGTCTCCACTACCTTTGGAAAGAGAACTGCTTGGGCCAAAAGAACGCCCCTACCTATCCAATCAGGCAAAGCTCCCTCAGGTAAGAATACTAATCCTTCCTTTCTAGATATGCTTCTGGCCAAACAGAAATTGAGTTGCGGTATGTCATTACGATTAGATAGCAATGACACAATAGACTCAGATACTCCTTATGTTACCATTGAAGAGAATGATTTAATGTCTGAAATTGACTATTGGAGAAATGCTTTAGTTGGACATATCTGGGGTAAAAAATTTAGCTTCAATATTGTTAGAGAATATGTGAAAAGAGCGTGGAGCTTTGTAGCTACCCCCCAAATCCTGCTTCATGAAGAGGGTTGGTTCTTATTTCGGTTCGATAAAGAGGAGGACTTACAGCAAGTGTTAGACAAGGGCCCTTGGCTCCTTTATTCATCCCCTCTGGTTCTGAAGAAATGGTCTCCCGACTTCTCCTTCAACCCGAAAGACCTTAATCGCATTCCCGTATGGATTCAGCTCCCAAGCCTCCATACAAGCCTTTGGTCACAATCAAGCCTTAGGAAAATCTGCTCAAAAATTGGCTCTCCACTTCATACCGACCAATCTACGGCCTCTAAGACTAGAATTTCTTATGCTAGAATCCTTGTCGAGGTCGATTTCAATCTTGAGCTAGTTAGAGAGATAGAAATTCGCGCCCCCAGCGGATCTCTGTTCCAGAAAGTAGTTTATGAATGGGAACCTATATCCTGCTCCTCTTGTAGCATCCTCGGCCATTCCTCTGCCCGTTGTCCTTCTGTCCACCCCGGGCCCCCTAAAACCGGACGAACCATTAAACCCTTGTTGGAGCCCCCAAACCAAATTCTTAAGTCCGCCTCTCTAGCTCAGAATGCCGTGAAGGCCACTCCTAAGCAGGGCTTGACAATCCCCCTTGGGACCAAGGCCCCCTCCATAGCGGCTGCTACCTCCCCGTCTGTTCCTCTTACCACAATCATTCCTCATTTGACCACTCAGCCGGACCCCTACTCCTCATCCTCCTCATACCCCCCTGATGTGATGACTTCCCCATCCCTTCAGCTTGTGCTCTCTCCCAACCCTGAGGCAACCTGGCAGGTGGTCCCACAGAATGGTAAGAAAACTGTTAGCAAGACCCCATTACGTGGCCCGGAGGAGCACTCGCTCCAGCTAATCAACTCCTTTGACGCTCTAGAAACGGGTATTACCCCCGCTACCCCCTCTTCACACCATACCCCCTCCATATGAACCTTGCAATATGGAATATTAGGGGCTGTAACGATCACCCCAAACTCCTTGAAATCCAAAAATTTGTGGCCAACAACAATCTGTGTGCGTTCGGCCTCCTCGAAACCCATGTCACGCTCGACAACCACCTTCCCATCCTAGGCCGTTTCTTTCCCACCTGGAGTTTTCATCATAACTACGAGGCGGATAATTATGGCCGCATTTGGATTCTCTACAACCCCTCCATCATCTCTCTCTCCCCCATCCACTGCACCGACCAAATCCTCTCCTGTAAGGCATCTATTATGGGTACAATGAACTTTACCCTCTCCGTAGTTTATGGGAGAAACAACCCTGCTATTAGAGCTCAGTTATGGGAGGACATCTCCAATCTCAACCAAAGCATCTCAGGCCCCTGGGTGGTGGCTGGGGATTTCAATAATATCCTTTTCGCCCAAGATAGGCTAAGCAGTCGCACCCCTCACCCTAGAGATTACCGTGACTTTGCGGAATGTGTCTCAAGGGCAGAGTTGCAGGACCTGCGCTACTATGGGCGCTACTTCACCTGGTGGAATAGTCAATACAATCACGGTCGCATCCTCGGGAAGATAGACAGGGTATTAGTTAACGAGGAATGGATCCTTGCTTACCCCACCAGCTTTGCTTCCTTCCTTCCTCCTTTGGCGTCTGACCACAGCCCCATGATCATATCCCTCCCTGCGCCCGCCCATCGTAAAAGAAGATTCAAATTCCTCAACCTGTGGACCAAAGAACCCTCCTTCCTTCCGTTGGTTCGCGAAGCTTGGGAGGCCCCCCCATCTGGAAGTCGGCTTTTCTCTATCGTTCAAAGACTTCGGTTCCTTAGAACTGGTCTCATAAAGCTCCATAAGACTGAATTTGGGTCCATTGGGGAGAAAGGCCAAGCCATCAGAGATGAACTCAGTAATGTTCAGAGGAGCTTGGATGAGGACCCTTGGAACCCAACCCTTATCTCCCTGGAAAAAACCCTAAGGCACAAGCTCCTAAATAGGGATGCTCATGAGCTACTTTTCCTTCGCCAGCTCTCAAAAGCCAGGTGGCTCAAACTGGCTGACTCGAACACCTCCTTCTTTCATAGATCCATTAAGGCAAGAAGAAATAAAACTCTATTGCGGCTGTTGTTAACGAGTCTGGAGAAACCCTTAAGGACCCTACGGAAATAGAGAACTGTTTAGTGGCCCACTTCCACCAAGCGTTAGGAACTAGAGCTTCCCCCCAATACACTCTTTCGGATCTCAACTTAGACTCCGTAAGAACTCTCGATCGATCTTCTTGGGCCCATCTCACCCGTCCGGTTAATAACAATGATATTAAATCCGCTCTCCTCTCCATAAGAGACGATAAAGCCCCTGGCCCGGATGGTTACACATCTAAATTTTTTAAAGCTGCCTGGGACATTATTGGAGAGGACGTCTGTAGAGCTATCAAAAGTTTTTTCCATAGCGGTCGGATTCTCAAAGAAATTAATGCCACTCTCATCACCCTTATCCCAAAATCTGACAACGCCTCGGCCCCGGGCGACTACAGGCCTATCTCTTGCTGCAATACTCTGTACAAGATCATTAGTAAGATTTTGGCTGATAGGCTCAAAAATGTCCTCCCCGTTCTGGTCAACCCCAGCCAAGGAGCTTTCATCAAAGGCCGTCTTATGTCAGATAACATCCAACTATGTTCGTGCCTTATGAAAAATTACCAGAGAGCTCACGTCTCCCCTCGTTGCACTATGAAAGTGGATATTAGGAAGGCTTTTGACTCCGTTGACTGGGGTTTCCTCCAGGACACTCTCTCGTTCCTAAACTTCCCCCATGAGTTCAGTAATTGGATCCTTCAATGCGTCACCACCACCTCCTTCTCTATCAACGTTAACGGCTCCCCCTCGCCTTCGTTCAGAGGGAAGCGAGGGTTGCGCCAAGGCGATCCCCTTTCCCCCTATTTGTTTGCCCTCGTAATGGACATGCTTTCCCGTCTTCTCGACCAACTTTACACCGCGCCAGGCTTTCACTACCACCCGTCATGCAAATCCCTCCGTATCACTCACCTTTTCTTCACGGATGATGCCCTCTTATTCTGTAGGGGTGACCAGAGCTCCATCACACACTTGCTTAACAAAATCAACCTCTTCTCTGATGCTTCTGGCCTAATGCTTAACCCCGCTAAATCTGACCTATTCCTAGGAGGGGTTAACACTCCCCTCGCAGAATCGCTTGTCCTACTTACAGGGTTTAGCAAGGGGTCGTTTCCATTCCGCTACCTGGGCATTCCGATCACAGCTAGGAAGCCTCGAGCCGCAGACTTCAACCCCCTCCTGGACAGTATTCGTAAAACCATAACTGCTTGGGGAAGTAAATCTCTCTCCTTTGCTGGAAGGCTCTCCCTCATCCAGAGTACTCTTTTTGGCATAGTGGGCTTCTGGGCCTCTAGCATCACTATACCTAAAAATGTCATCAAAAGAGTCACCAAATGCCTCCGCTCATTCCTCTGGTCGGGTGATGCTGATAGTAATGCCACTTCGTCTGTGGCCTGGAGCGCTATCATCAACACCAAGAAAAATGGAGGTCTGGGCCTTAAGGATATCCATCAATGGAACAAATGTTTTATGCTCAAGACCATCTCTGCCATCACTCATGACACAGAGCGTCTTTGGATCCAGTGGATCCATAAGCTCTTCATCTCTAACTCTAACAACATTTGGATGACCACTGCAAAAGGTAATGACCCATGGACCTGGAAAGCTATCCTCCATGCTAAGGATTGGTGGATAGAGCAATGTGGGTCACTCAATGATGCCATGTCTCTTTTCAACTCTTATCCCACCCGTCCCAGGGTTAGCATGTTCTATAATGATACCTCCCCCCTCCCCAGGGTTTCAATTGGTTTAATGTTTGTTGGAATTCTTGGTCTATTCCGAAAGCTAAATTTATATTATGGATTACTTTTAAAGGTAGACTTAAAACTTGTGATAGGCTCCAATCATGGGGCATAAGTCTAGCTAACCGCTGCTGGCTCTGTGAGCGTGCTTAAGAGACAAGCAACCATCTTTTCTTTCATTGCAGTTACTCTTGCAGGGTTTGGTGGACTATCTGTGACTGGCTTGGAATCCCGACCAACCGGAAAAGTCTACGCAGCTGCTCAACCTGGATCATCCGCTACTGTAAGAGACACCGACCGATCGACCTAGTTAAACGAGCAGCTATCGCCAACGTTGTATACCACCTCTGGATCGAAAGATGCAAGCGAGCCATGGCCAACACAGCCAGAGACCCCTGCCACATCGTTTACGACATCAAATATGCTATCAAGGCCATTATTTCAACAAGGATGGAAAGCTCCAGCGCTGACTTTGACTGGCTTGATAGGGTACTCTGCTCCTAGGAGTACCAATCTTTTGTAATTCGAAATACAATGATATTTCTCTGACAGGGAGCTTTGTATCCCCTCTTCATATGCCCTTTAGGCTTTTGTTCACTGCTAAGGAGATCTTGTATTTCATCACCTCCATTAGCATTAGCTCGTTTAAGTTATCAGATGCATAGGTCCCCTATGTATCTATTGTTACATTACCTCTGATTTATATAAATATACACATCTCTTTATTCCAAAAAAAAAAATTGTAAAGTAAATTAGCATATTAAACTGAAATAAAACCCTTCCATCTATCTTATCAAGGATTCTGGATTGTTAGTACATGTTTTCATACAAAATGCATATATGTGATCTAACAATTGTGATTCAAACATAAGAGAATTATTCAAAAAGAATATCAAACAATGTTAGGATTTTGAGCAGAAAAACGAGTTAGTTGATGTATAACAATGACTACGAAAAATAAAATAAAGTGGGAAATGGTAAACAATATTTCTACGTGGTTCGGCTATCCCTACCCCATGGGCAGTGAGGAGAACTACAATATACAAAGAGAGGACAAGACACTCAAACTCTCACCAGGGAGATAGCTCTCTCAAGTTGCACAAAACACTTGTAAAAGTGATATACAACTCTCTATATTTTCTTCTCTAAAAAAAACTTCAAAAGGAGAAGATTACTTATGCTCGGATGGAAGAGAAGTGCCTACAATCAGGTTCTATTTTTCCAGCCTTCAAAGCACATGAGTTACAATACTCAAACCACATTTAATTCTCATTAATCGCATAACAATAGCAGCTTGAATGTCCACAAAAACTGCACTTGAATGGAGTAATATAGCTCCCATAAGTTGAGAAAACTCCAACTAGACCTGGCAATTTAGGTTGATGGGTTGGGTTGATATCAACCCTAACCCAACCCATTTAATATATCATTAACCCAACCCAACCCAAGAATGGATGGGTCAAAAAATCATGACTCTAACCCAACCCATTTAAAATCCTAAAACCCCAACCCAACCCACCCAACCTATTTTTTAAGCAAACGATAACCCATATTACCTAACACAACCATAAATGTCACATTATATGAGATTAAATTGTACTCTCTCCTGTTCTCAATAAATTATTTTCTAAGTGTTGTCATTGTTTTTAAAATATAAGATGTTTTGGTTAGTTTTACCACTTACTTTCCACATTTAACCCTTGCTTTTTTTTCTTACACCCACAACTCTTCTATTCCCTATAGAAAAGTAAGGGTAAAATAGTCCACAAATTGTCTCCTTAATTTCCATGTGTTGTGCAAGACAATCGTCTATTAAGAATAGGATTAAGTCTACGTTTAGTACAAAAGCTACTTGGATAGACCACTTTTCAAAGTACAAAAGCCACTTTTCACAACCCCTGGATAGCATTACATAACATATTTAATTCATATAATCTCATCCGTTGGATTTGGACCACTTTTCAAAATACAGTAACTACTTCTTGAACTTACTAGACATAAAGTACTATATTTATCTTGTTGTATAATATCATTCACAAACATATATATATATATATATATATATATATATTATATAATATATATATATATATATATATATATATATATAGATATATATATATATATATATATATATCTTATTTTTTGTCACACTTCCACACCATCTAAACATATCAGTTGTGTGCTATCATTTACAAAAAGCCAAAAACTTATATCATTCACAAAAAGCAACATCTTGGAGTAGGTATATTCACATCAGCAACTGCAGAGCTGGTTAAGTCAAACTAAACAAATAAATATGAAGTTAAAACTCTCAAAATAATTGTTTGATTTGCAGAGCTAGTTGGACAGTTTATTTGATTCATAGGTTGGATAGTCCAACAAGACTTGGACTAAGTGAAAATATTTCCTACTTAAGGCTAACATAAAGTTTGGTCTAAAAGTAATATATATATATATACACATTAATATTTTTATTTTTTACTATTAACAAATATATTTTCGGGTTTCGGGTTGGGTCATGGGTTTGGATCTCTACCCTAACCCAACCCACAAAATTACCTTATGACTCTAACCCAACCCAAAAAATGAATGGGTCAATAATTAAGACCCTAACTCGCAAAATTCTGGGTTGGGTTTCGAGTTGGGTCAAAATTAACAGGTCTAACTCCAACCATTAAACTCCCACCACAAATATATATAACGGTTATAACGAATTCAAGGTAACTTTTACAAACATCTATTAACCAAGTAAAAGTTGGAACAAAATGCTAATTCATTTTTATTTTTATTTTTTGCGAGAAAGTATCTATCATTCGAGCCACGTAACCATCAGTGATCAACAGTATACTAGGAAGTCAAATAAGGTCAATTTGGGGGAATATATATAAAAATCTTAAAACTAATATTGAACAAAGTTTTTTTATTACAAACATATATACAAATGAAAAAATAACTGATAAATTAATAAATATAAAATATTGAGTATCACTTCAATTAATATATAATTATTTTTAATAATTTATATATGATTTAATACTTTTATATATGATTATATATTTGTATCACTATAAATTATTATTGATATAACAACTGAGAACAACTCAATCAAATAAATAAAAAGTTAATGGAAAGGGGAGAACATGCTCGCATTAAACATATAAGGGAGACAATTAAAAGAATTATTAAAAACCATGCATCTTTTCACTCTAATGATCTATTTGAATTGGGGTTACATAAGGTGAGATTTAAGGTTTAAAAAATGTGAATAGGGGATAGTTTAACATTTTGTTTGGCCGATTTATGTGATTATATAAGGTGATTTGGTTGAATTCCTAAAACTTATGTTAAAAGTTTTTATTAACCCTCATCAACTACCGATTCAAGGATTAATAAAAAGGGATGAACTCTAGATGAATCGAAATGAAATGCTAACCCTTTTAACCGCTTTATCTTCTCTATTTTGTATTCAAACATAGTATATTAAAATGTTCACCTCCATTTAACCCCAACTGAAATGTATTTGCTTGAGGAGATTGAAGCTCATAGTTGTTAGTTGTCGGCTAGCATTGCAGAAATGAAAAATAAAAACATTTGAAAGAAAAACTAACAAGTATGAATCTACTTTAGATATATCATAAGAGTAGTCATCCATATCATTTTTTTTTATTTTCTTACATATGTAAATATATACATATATATAAATTTGAATCTACTCTACAAAATATATCATAAGAGAAAAATGACATGGATCACATTAATACCAAAACTACAAGGAGTGGCTAGGGTTGAGTAAAAAATCAATCGGGTTTGGGCCGGGCAAACCTTAAATTTTAGGTCCGAATGGCCTATATTTCAAGTTTAATTTTTTGGGCCAGGCTAAGATATGTCTGAATTTTTAAAATTTGAGCCAGTGGCGGCCTATCCGGTCCAGTTATATAATTTTTTTATATGATTATTAAATTTTTGAATAATATATATAAGGATTATATATAATATTGATACATATTATGTATAATATTAAATATATATTAATAAATATATATAACATAAATAAATAGTAAATATATCTTATATAATTTAAATTAAATGTATATATTATATATTTTATAAATATATATAATAATAAAGTGGGCCTAGCTGAGCTTAGATACGGGCCTAAAATTTTATCGGGTCTGTCCGATTATTTATTCGGGCTTGATTTATTGTCCAAACCCACCAAGATTTGTTTGGGCGGACTTTATTTTAGTATTGATCACCTCTAAAAGAGTAGGAGCAGCATCATGAGGAACGACAAGCTTAGGCCCCGTTCGTTGCCGGCAAGAAAAAAAAGAGCTCGGCACCCGAGGTCCAAGTACACAATACTGCATTATTGGTTCTTTTTTTCAGTGGAACCTACTAATATAATCATTCTCCTCTTCTCATTGGTTAACCATAGGGAGATTGTTTGTAATGCAGCATTTGCTGCATTTGAGCACTTTTGCTTGCCGGGATCGAACACCCCCTAGTGAATAGATGCCGAATCCAGAAGATATCACACGCGGCAGCAACAATAACCTTGTACTCAACCTTGGTAATGGAGCGGGCGGTGGTCTCTATCTTCTGAGTATCGGGAGATGAGATTGTTGCCTAAATAAACACAAAATTTTCAGTTGTAATTTGTGATCTTCTATAGATTTAGCTCGGTCACACTCTGAAAAACTAAACAGAAGTAGCAGGAACTTGGTAGATATGAAGATAAAGAGTTGAGTGGAGTTTAGATAACGAAGATGGCGCTTGAGAGCTCGCTAGTGTGCCATGGATGCGCGATGCATGCTACAACTTTTTTGGGGGAAGGGGTTGAGAGGTATGTGAGATAAAATGATAGGTTGAAATGAGGGAAGAGCACGAGTTGGATCAAAAGATAAGGTTTTTATCAAAGACTACATCTTGAGAAATGTAAAATCTGTAAGTTTGATATCAAGGCAGAGATATCAATGGTGAGTAGAACAGTAACCAAGCGCACAAAGAGCTCCGTGGAAAATTAATTTGTGCTAAGCTTCTCGTAGGGAGTCACAACCTTATATTAGGCATAGAAGACTTCCAAAGACATGCCAAAGAATAAAATCAAGAGCAATGGAGCTTCTCATAGGGAGTCACAAATTGAATAGCCTACATAGGATTGTGATTTAGAAGAAATACATAGTAGAAAAGGCTTTGTCCCAATATTGAAAAGTCCCTAAGGATTGATGCACAAGCGCAAGCCCTTTACGATAGGGGTATCAATCTTGATTCGAACCCAAAACCCATTCTAAAACCAACCCGTAAACTGTCGGGTTTGGGTTGGATCATTGAAACCCGCTTCTGATTCTGGATGAACCCGCCGACCCGTAACCCAAAAATAAAAAATAAAAAATATGTTATATTTAATAACTTTACTTATGACTAAAGTAAAATTTTAATCAATAAATTATGATTAAATGTAGTAATTAGTAATTAACTAATTTTTAAATATTATATTTATTTAATAAATACCTAAAAATATAAATATAGAATTTAAATTAAAAAATAGGTCAGGTTCGGGTAAACCAGCTTCGGATTTGGGTAAACCCGCTTCGAGTTCGGGTTGAAGAAATACAACCCGCTCTGGGATTAGTTCAGATTTGGGTTGACCTAAACTATTTTCGGGTCGGCTTCAGGTTGGGCTCAACCCAACCCGAAACCGGATTTTGACACCCCTAAATGACAACTCTAAATGTTACCATTTTGTATGAGCATAAGGAAAAATGATTCTATGAGTGATGCCCAGAGAGAGAAAGATCCCTTTGAGAGGAATGAACTCTCCACCATCATCAATTTTTAGAGCCATTATTGTCTTAGATGATTTGGTTTTAAACACCTTTAGCTAACGACCACGTATTAAACACCTAAATGAGCAGAGAGATGAAATATTCATACCTTGAGTAATCATCAACATTGGATAAAAAATTTCACGAGTTCTCAAAGGCTAAAAAAGGGGTTGGTTCCCAAACATCTAGAAAGAAGGAGTTAAAAGGTTCTTGAGAAACAGAACAATTAGGATCATGGGTAAAATATGAAGTTTCCTTGTTGACACGCAGAGCACACTTAATATAAAGAGTTTAAATAATGCTAGGCAACTGATATTAATTTGAAACAACCATGAAAAAAATACCAAGTGAGAGCATCAGTCTTGGAAGTGAGATTGACTTGTCGTTGAAAACCTCAAAATTGTTGAGGTAGGGAGTAAAGTCAATCCCTAAGTCCTCCTTGCAGAAGGTGTAGTTCAGTCCTTAATAAGCAATGGGTACATAGGAATGTAAATTAAGCATTGTGTATCCCCAAAGTTGTTTAACACACATCAGATTTTTGTTTGAACCAGGGACCTAAAGCATATTGGACAGAGTAAAATGCCTGAAGGTGTAGATATATGACAAGTAACTTGACTTCAAATGGGTAGGACATAACCATTACCCAGAGAAACTGTCTGAGCCAACATACGATCTAGCATCTGAATTCAAGTTGACAACATGGTTTAGATCATGGATAAAAATGACTATATAGCTTATTGAAAGTAGTGGCGTATCCAGGAGTTTTGTTTAGGGGGGAATTTTTTTTTTAACACTATCATTCTTTAAAACATTATGCCATTTTGTACTTTTTCATAAATTTATAAGAGCATTTAACAAATTTTGAAAAGTACCAGGGGCGGAGCCCCAGCACCCCCCTTTAGATCCACCTCTGATTAAAAGCACCCTTGTTGTTGTAGTCACCACTTGAGTTATTGTTGTATTGACCACTGAAAGTATTATTGAAGATTCCTCTTCCTTGATCTCTATATTGTCAAAACAGAACCAGTATGAATTACCACGGTCATGCGTCTCCCTCAAGGACATGCTGTTGCTGGGAAGTGTTGTTAGTGGTGAGAGTGGAGGTAGCACTTAAAGATACCTGAGTTAGTGATAATTTAGAACAACATCAATACTGGTCATGACATCTGTGGTTAAGGAATCATATTCAGGGTCTAGTGTTGGGACTGTACCTGTAGATAAGTTCTATGAGAGTATTCTAGGAAACGTAATTAGCCGTTTTTGAGTAAATTAGTAGTTATGTTGTTACTCCGGAAGGTTGTTAGGTAGTTTGGTCGGTAGAAGAGTGGTATCGTAGAACTAAAGGTCTTGGTTTGACACCTACCCACCACCGTAACTATAAAAAAGCTAGCTGGTTTAGTAGTTTGTTGGGAGGAGATAGTCTGTCAATAAAGGGTCAGTAGTTATGCATGGATCATCGAGAAAAACATAATAACATTGGCCTCTTCAGAGAAGATTTGAATGGATTGGTACATGTCGTGTGCTAAGCCCTATCATCTTGGTATCAGAGCTAGTCCTGGGTGTGAGTGAATGGTGGTGATAACCAGAAGCAGATGTACTCAGGACAAAGACATGACGCAAGAAAATTCTCCGGTGACTAACGCCACAGTAAGCAAGATAGAAGAGAAGGTGGGAAGTTTGTCAGTGATGATTTTCGCGGTGCAGGACATACAGACGACTCTGCAACTGTTGCTGCGCGAGGATTCGGGTGGCAAAGAAAGATGCTCGGGTAACTCGAGAAGGGAAACTGGGGAATCTTTGGAGCAAAAGGAAATTAGAGTGAGAAAGTTGGACTTGCTAATATTCACTGGTGATGATTTACATTTACAGGGTCGGGCGGTTTGATACATCATTTGGTTGAGGCATCATGTGAGAGTTCTAGATTGTGAGGAATTTCAGGTGGTGCTCCTTGAACGCTTTGGCTCTTTGATAAACGAAGACAAATTGGATTTGCTATGCGCGCTCAAACAAACGGGGACGGTTGAGGAATGTCATTGAAGATTCAAGTTCCATTCATCCCATCCCACCGGAGTTGCTGATTCTGTTTTTCGAGGAATTTTCTAGAAAGGTCTCAATGGAGCTATTTGTTTCGAGTCGTGGAAGACTATCTATTATATAAATTTTATATGATTTCTGTTTTTTCAAATGTAAATCTAAAATGGAAAAAAAATTATATCATTGTTCACCTAAATCCAAACTCTTCAATATAAAACCAACTAAAAATTTTAATAACTTTAAATTTTTTAATTTTTATACGTTTATGATGATAGGCTAAATTGATGACATAATTCATTAAAATTAGTAATATGATACATTAAAACTGGTATTATAATTTATTAACTAACAAGCGATGAATTAGATAACAAACTTCGGAACTAATAATAGATCATTATTGTTTTGTGATGTATTATTATTGTTTTGTGGTGTATTATTATTTATATGAGGTATTTTAAGTCTTATATCGTGAATCATAGTCTCATTGATATGGATATACATATACAGTTAATTTTTAAATTTATCAAAACATAACAATGATTGGTCTTGTTTTTTAATAGCTTAAATTTAAATAAATATTGATGTAAAGTTTTTTTATTTTGGACTTATATTTTAAAAGTTACAATTTAAAATTAATATAGTAAAAAGATAGCTCAGTCAATAACTACTAAGGGGCGTTTGGTGAGGGCGATTATAAAATTAATCTTTTTTGAAAAACGTACAGAACAGATGTGAGGATACAATTGGTGTTCACTTTGTAAAATGTCTAGGTGTCTACTCACCGTAGGTTAACCATGGGTGACTTTAAGATAACGCAAACTTAGCTGTGTTTGATTGCTGGGAGCAAACGCACCCTAAGGTGTCATTCGCTTCTCATATACAAACACAACTATTGCTACATGTGTTTCTGTAAAGCTTACTATAGTTGGGGAATAAAAGTTAGACATGCACGTTTGGACTTCTGCAGATAAAGCTTAGTTTACAAGTTTTTTGTTCAATCTCCCTATGGTTAACCTATCAGTTAAGGCCAAGTCTATTTTTGTGGATCCAAAGAAAAAAATACTCCAATAAAATGATGACACCTCTCACCTTTATGTTCTACTTTAACAAATTGTGATAAACGAACATGGCCTAAGAATTTATCCAATCAATGACTGACATTGAGATGTATTTTTTTGAAAGAAGAGCTTATATCAACCGGAACCTAAGGCGCCGTACGGACTTTTCAACAAAAAGCTTGGTTTACAAGTTTTTCCTTTAATCTACCCCTAATTAACTTATTGTAACTTGACACAAATACATTGGGTTAGATTTTAACGAATAAACAACTAACACCTGACAGGCAAAAAGTAAAAAAAATGAGATTAATGGGTCAAACGCCGTAACGAACGCGCTCTAATAAGTGATGATCAGCTCCCAACATAGTGCGAGCAACCCGCATAGTCGAATTTGCGGTCGGAGACACAGAAATGCAACGAAGGCGGTCTTTATGGTTGTGCTTTTGTTGTGGGGATAAATGAGCCCGACAATCGCTACAAGACAACTTGTCTACAGATTCTGTTGATAGACAATGGATAATGCCACCCACAAGAGCGATGGTCGGTAGTCACCGTAGTTTAGGGCAGAACTATCTCTGATGTCCCTTTTGAACATTCTAGTAAAAAAAGCTATGTAGTTGATCAGTACTCCACAGGGGCAACCGGTATTAATTTTAGGAGATAGTGGTGCCCATCCACAATTTTATCTGAGAAAGGTTAGTCCGAGACTGGAATTTGCCTATGTATAATGATTCTATTTTAAAGTTACTATTGGTAATGGCGTGACTGAGAGGGGACAAGGTGTTTGTAGAAAATTTATTGTTGGAGTTACAGATCCTAGTTTTAAAGTCGATTGTTTACCCTTTTCTGTCTCGGGGGTGGATTTGATTGGCTTGTGAAACTTGGTGAGACTACTATTAATTGAACTAATTAACTGGACTATTTCTTTCTGGTGATTGGACAGGCGAGTCAGGTTGTGTGGAGATCCTACTCATTCATTGTCTAGTTTGGAGATTCAGCTAGTTTTGAACGTAATGGAGGATGGGGTAGAAGGTTGGCTATGTTACCCAGATTCTTAACAATCCATAGATTGTTTGAATGCGGAGATGTTAAGTCCCATTGAAGAATTAACTTTGCAAGATGTTACTGATCTGTTTCCCACAAATTTTTCCGCCTCTGGATTCTCTCCCTAGATCCCAGTAGGTTCCATGATCATCATATTCCATTTCAACATGGGGTAGTTTCACAAAGATTCGCCCATATAGGTACCCACACTATCAGAAAGATCAATCAGATTGAGAAGATAGTGAAGGAGTTTAACTGAAAATTTGGAATTGAAATAGCAGCCTGAAAAGGCTCTAGCTTTTCGGTTGAGACAGGGACATCCTCGTGAAGTTTTAATCTGGGAAGAAGTCCCCATGTCTGGTATAAATTTCCTAGTTTTCACCTTGGAGATAAGGTGAATTTGTTATGTTGTTGCTCCGACTGGTAGATTGTTAGGTTGTTATAGGCTTATAGCCAGCTGGTTTAGTAGTTTGTTGGGAGGAGGTAGTCTGTCAGTAAAGGGGGAAGTCAGTTGCGCTAAGCCCTATCACCTAGACTTCCCAGAAGATGAGAGTTCAAGTCACTATTAGACATAGAACATCCAGCTACAGCAAGAGAAGCGGCCAGGTTTTGAACACGAGTGCAATACTCGGCATTAGTACTGAACCCTTTCTTTAGACCCGTCAATTGATTCCTAGTTTGCAGTTGCTTCATTTTGCGTAGCAAACATATACTATTAAGATGTTGCCACACATCTGCAGCAGTTTCTCTTCACCTCACAAAACATGTGCTACAACAGGTTCAGTTAAGGATGTCGTTAAAACATCCAGAACTAATTGATCTAATTGTTTCAAGCTATACATTCAGTGGAGATTGAATCATCTGGAGAATTAGCAGAAACATTCATTGTTCCACCAGTGACTTCAAAAGTTACATGCCCACGCAGATAGGGATCGATCTCCTTTTTCTAGAAAAGATCATTTTCAGCAGAGTTTTGTGTAAAGGTAACTATCTAATTAATGAAGTGTTTATTATAGTAAGTAATTTGAATAATAAGGAATCAGAGTAATAGTTACCTGCACCTCCCATGCCATGAACTCCAATCTTGTTGGTTTTATCACCCTTGAGCGTATTCATGATCTGCTTCAATAGCTCCTCCCTCGACTTCAACTCTGTAAAGAAATCTCCTTCAACAGATGAACCATATTTTGAAGGGCCACTAGGAATGGTCACTTGACTCGTTCCTCGAGAGTTGATCTCATTTATCTTCTCCCTGATAGCATTGGTTTTTTCTTCGGCCAGCTTACTCAGATCATGCCGCATCTTTGGGTTCATCCAGTTGACCAACCCAAAACGGGACTTCTCTCCTGCAACCTGCTCATTCTTCTCCGCCGGGGTAACCACCAAAGATGCTAACACAAATTCCAGTCCGCCCCTCCTCTCCTTCTTTCTTATCTGGTGGTTTCAAGAATTCTTCAACCGACACTAACCACTTGTGCACCTCATCAAGTACCCTCTCTCCCTTTCTCTCCCCGTCCGCCACTAATGCCTTGATGTCTGTTTGCTTGCTTATTAGCTTGTCACGTTGTTCCTTGTACTTGTTGAGATAATCTTTGTAGGCGATGACGTAGTCTGACCACTTCTTCACTTTGTTAGACGCAATTTTGGCGACCGGCGCCGCGCCCTTGGCTGCCACCCCCAACAGCTCCATTACTCGATTGAAGATCGATAATAGATTTATGTTGTCTACAGAAGCATATACATACATTTGTTAGGAAGATTTAGCCGATCTACTATATATTTCGATGCATATCAATACTTAACTGCAAGCGCAGATTTATAAAAAAAAAATTGTAAAGGACGTTAATAAAAGAACTGCAAAAAGCGGATCAAGGCTATTTACCACTAATTCAGAAACCTCATCCATGATTGAACCCAGAAGATTTGCAAAGGAAGTGGAAGCTGAAAGTCAACTCATTCTCTCTCTTCCCTCTTCTTACTTGATGCTAGCACCTCCATCGGCCTATATAGGTGAAAACAAAACAAAAAGAAAGACCTGCTGTACTCCAGAATTAAAAGAAGACCCGACTGGCGGTACTATAAAGTGTTTAATAAGTGCTAAAAACAAACTAAGTAACATAGCTGTTTAAAAATTCATAAAAAGTTAGGCAACTATCAACCAATCATCGCCCATCATTGATGTTGCTATTTAAAAAAAAAACAAAGATTTTCAATATTTTTCATACAGCTTTTACTTATTATAACGTAATAATCTAAATAATATATGATGAAGATATATGAATTGATAATAAACAACTACTTATTAATTTTATGGTTATTACAATTTATATTAAAAATTAGATAAACAAATTTCCTTACAGCGTACTAAATAATGGGTTATACATATTGATA